>JBBPBX010030016.1:24282-35476 GCA_038048925.1 Garcialebias charrua
CACACACACACACACACACACACATGCAACATCTAAAGGTTGAGTCCAAATGGAGTTTCCCAGGACATATTTTACCCTGGTGTGAGTCACCCTGACGGTCAGGTGCTTCGCTGTAAAACGTGACCCAGGTTTGTTCGTGATGCATATCACAGCCCAAACTGAAATAATGTTTTCCTGTAGAACAAAGGAACTCATGGCCTTAGCTTTAAAGGCTGTAAATAAAACAATAACGTGATTCTGTGCATCTTTATTATAAGATTTTTTTATGTTTAAGCTGTCAGAGGAAAAACAAAGGACACGTATGTTTAATAGAATACTGTAATCCTGTGTGTGTGTTTAAGGCGACCAAAGGTTTCACATTTGAGCCGTAACGTTTGGACAAGCTGTTCGATCAGTTGATTTTGAGGACATTTCAAATGGACGTCTGTACCTGAAACATGTTTCCTTGCTGTACCTGAAACATGTTTCCTCCCTGTACCTGAAACATGTTTCCTTGCTGTACCTGAAACATGTTTCCTCCCTGTACCTGAAACATGTTTCCTCCCTGTACCTGAAACATGTTTCCTTGCTGTACCTGAAACATGTTTCCTTGCTGTACCTGAAACATGTTTCCTCGCTGTCCCTGAAACATGTTTCCTTGCTGTCCCTGAAACATGTTTCCTCCCTGTACCTGAAACATGTTTCCTCCCTGTACCTGAAACATGTTTCCTTGCTGTCTCTGAAACATGTTTCCTCCCTGTACCTGAAACATGTTTCCTCCCTGTACCTGAAACATGTTTCCTCGCTGTCCCTGAAACATGTTTCCTTGCTGTCCCTGAAACATGTTTCCTCGCTGTACCTGAAACATGCTTCTTGCTGTACCTGAAACATGTTTCCTTGCTGTACCTGAAACATGTTTCCTTGCTGTACCTGAAACATGTTTCCTTGCTGTACCTGAAACATGCTTCTTGCTGTACCTGAAACATGTTTCCTTGCTGTACCTGAAACATGTTTCCTTGCTGTACCTGAAACATGTTTCCTTGCTGTACCTGAAACATGTTTCCTTGCTGTACCTGAAACATGCTTCTTGCTGTACCTGAAACATGTTTCCTTGCTGTACCTGAAACATGTTTCCTTGCTGTCCCTGAAACATGTTTCTTGCTGTCCCTGAAACATGTTTCCTTGCTGTCCCTGAAACATGTTTCCTTGCTGTACCTGAAACATGCTTCTTGCTGTACCTGAAACATGTTTCCTTGCTGTACCTGAAACATGTTTCCTCGCTGTACCTGAAACATGCTTCTTGCTGTACCTGAAACATGTTTCCTCGCTGTACCTGAAACATGTTTCCTTGCTGTACCTGAAACATGTTTCCTCGCTGTACCTGAAACATGTTTCCTTGCTGTACCTGAAACAGGTTTCCTCCCTGTACCTGAAACATGTTTCCTTGCTGTACCTGAAACATGCTTCTTGCTGTCCCTGAAACATGCTTCTTGCTGTACCTGAAACATGCTTCTTGCTGTACCTGAAACATGTTTCCTCCCTGTCCCTGAAACATGTTTCCTTGCTGTCCCTGAAACATGTTTCCTCGCTGTACCTGAAACATGCTTCTTGCTGTACCTGAAACATGCTTCTTGCTGTCCCTGAAACATGCTTCTTGCTGTCCCTGAAACATGTTTCCTTGCTGTCCCTGAAACAGGTTTCCTTGCTGTCCCTGAAACATGTTTCCTCGCTGTACCTGAAACATGCTTCTTGGTGTACCTGAAACATGTTTCCTCGCTGTACCTGAAACATGCTTCTTGCTGTATCTGAAACATGCTTCTTGCTGTACCTGAAACATGTTTCCTCCCTGTACCTGAAACATGTTTCCTTGCTGTCCTTGAAACATGTTTCCTTGCTGTACCTGAAACATGCTTTTTGCTGTCCCTGAAACATGTTTCCTCCCTGTCCCTGAAACATGTTTCCTTGCTGTCCCTGAAACATGTTTCCTCGCTGTACCTGAAACATGCTTCTTGCTATACCTGAAACATGCTTCTTGCTGTACCTGAAACATGTTTCTTGCTGTACCTGAAACATGTTTCCTCGCTGTATCTGAAACATGCTTCTTGCTATACCTGAAACATGCTTCTTGCTGTACCTGAAACATGCTTCTTGCTGTACCTGAAACATGTTTCCTCGCTGTACCTGAAACATGCTTCTTGCTATACCTGAAACATGCTTCTTGCTGTCCCTGAAACATGCTTCTTGCTGTCCCTGAAACATGTTTCCTTGCTGTCCCTGACACAGGTTTCCTTGCTGTCCCTGAAACATGTTTCCTCGCTGTACCTGAAACATGCTTCTTGCTGTACCTGAAACATGTTTCCTCGCTGTACCTGAAACATGCTTCTTGCTGTACCTGAAACATGTTTCCTCGCTGTACCTGAAACATGCTTCTTGCTGTACCTGAAACATGTTTCTTGCTGTACCTGAAACATGCTTCTTGCTGTCCCTGAAACATGCTTCTTGCTGTCCCTGGAACATGTTTCCTCCCTGTCCCTGAAACATGTTTCCTTGCTGTCCCTGAAACATGTTTCCTCGTTGTACCTGAAACATGCTTCTTGCTGAACGTGAAACATGTTTCCTTGCTGTACCTGAAACATGCTTCTTGTTGTCCCTGAAACATGCTTCTTGCTGTCCCTGAAACATGTTTCCTCGCTGTCCCTGAAACATGTTTCCTTGCTGTCCCTGAAACATGTTTCCTCGCTGTACCTGAAACATGCTTCTTGCTGTACGTGAAACATGTTTCCTTGCTGTCCCTGAAACATGCTTCTTGCTGTCCCTGAAACATGTTTCCTTGCTATCCCTGAAACATGTTTCGTAGCTGTACCTGAAACATGCTTCTTGATGTACCTGAAACATGCTTCTTGCTGTACCTGAAACATGCTTCTTGTTGAACTGGAAACATGTTTCCTTGCTGTCCCTGAAACAGGTTTCTTCCCTGTCCCTGAAACATGTTTCCTTGCTGTACCTGAAACATGCTTCTTGCTGTCCCTGAAACATGTTTCCTTGCTGTACCTGAAACATGTTTTCTCCCTGTCCCTGAAACATGTTTCCGTGCTGAACCTAAAACATGTTTCCTTGCTGTACCTGAAAAATGTTTCCTTGCTGTACCTGAAACATGTTTCCTCCTTGTACCTGAAACATGTTTCCTTGCTGTCCCTGAAACATGTTTCCTCGCTGTACCTGAAACATGCTTCTTGCTGTCCCTGAAACATGGTTCCTCCCTGTCCCTGAAACATGTTTCCATGATGAACCTGAAACATGTTTCCTTGCTGTACCTGAAACATGCTTCCTCCCTGTACCTGAAACATGTTTCCTTGCTGTACCTGAAACATGTTTCCTCCCTGTACCTGAAACATGTTTCCTCCCTGTACCTGAAACATGTTTCCTTGCTGTACCTGAAACATGTTTCCTTGCTGTACCTGAAACATGTTTCCTCGCTGTCCCTGAAACATGTTTCCTTGCTGTCCCTGAAACATGTTTCCTCCCTGTACCTGAAACATGTTTCCTCCCTGTACCTGAAACATGTTTCCTTGCTGTCCCTGAAACATGTTTCCTCCCTGTACCTGAAACATGTTTCTCCCTGTACCTGAAACATGTTTCCTCGCTGTACCTGAAACATGTTTCCTTGCTGTCCCTGAAACATGTTTCCTCGCTGTACCTGAAACATGCTTCTTGCTGTACCTGAAACATGTTTCCTCCCTGTCCCTGAAACATGTTTCCTTGCTGTCCCTGAAACATGTTTCCTCGCTGTATCTGAAACATGCTTCTTGCTGTACCTGAAACATGTTTCTTGCTGTACCTGAAACATGCTTCTTGCTGTACCTGAAACATGTTTCCTCGCTGTCCCTGAAACATGTTTCCTTGCTGTCCCTGAAACATGTTTCCTCGCTGTACCTGAAACATGCTTCTTGCTGTACCTGAAACATGTTTCCTCGCTGTACCTGAAACATGCTTCTTGCTGTATCTGAAACATGCTTCTTGCTGTACCTGAAACATGTTTCCTCCCTGTACCTGAAACATGTTTCCTTGCTGTCCCTGAAACATGTTTCCTCGCTGTACCTGAAACATGCTTCTTGCTGTACCTGAAACATGTTTCCTCCCTGTACCTGAAACATGTTTCCTTGCTGTCCCTGAAACATGTTTCCTCGCTGTACCTGAAACATGCTTCTTGCTGTATCTGAAACATGCTTCTTGCTGTACCTGAAACATGTTTCCTCCCTGTACCTGAAACATGTTTCCTCGCTGTGCCTGAAACATGCTTCTTGCTGTCCCTGAAACATGTTTCCTTGCTGTCCCTGAAACATGTTTCCTCGCTGTATCTGAAACATGCTTCTTGCTGTACCTGAAACATGTTTCTTGCTGTACCTGAAACATGCTTCTTGCTGTACCTGAAACATGTTTCCTCGCTGTCCCTGAAACATGTTTCCTTGCTGTCCCTGAAACATGTTTCCTCGCTGTACCTGAAACATGCTTCTTGCTGTACCTGAAACATCTTTCCTCGCTGTACCTGAAACATGCTTCTTGCTGTATCTGAAACATGCTTCTTGCTGTACCTGAAACATGTTTCCTCCCTGTACCTGAAACATGTTTCCTTGCTGTCCCTGAAACATGTTTCCTCGGTGTACCTGAAACATGCTTCTTGCTGTCCCTGAAACATGTTTCCTCGCTGTACCTGAAACATGCTTGTTGCTGTCCCTGAAACATGTTACCTCCCTGTACCTGAAACATGTTTCCTTGCTGTACCTGAAACATGCTTCTTGCTGTCCCTGAAAAATGTTTCCTCGCTGTACCTGAAACATGCTTCTTGCTGTACCTGAAACATGTTTCCTCCCTGTCCCTGAAACATGTTTTCTTGCTGTCCCTGAAACATGTTTCCTCACTGTACCTGAAACATGCTTCTTGATGTCCCTGAAACAGGTTTCCTCCCTGTACCTGAAACATGTTTCCTTGCTGTACCTGAAACATGCTTCTTGCTGTCCCTGAAACATGCTTCTTGCTGTACCTGAAACATGCTTCTTGCTGTACCTGAAACATGTTTCCTCCCTGTCCCTGAAACATGTTTCCTTGCTGTCCCTGAAACATGTTTCCTCGCTGTACCTGAAACATGCTTCTTGCTGTACCTGAAACATGCTTCTTGCTGTCCCTGAAACATGCTTCTTGCTGTCCCTGAAACATGTTTCCTTGCTGTCCCTGAAACAGGTTTCCTTGCTGTCCCTGAAACATGTTTCCTCGCTGTACCTGAAACATGCTTCTTGGTGTACCTGAAACATGTTTCCTCGCTGTACCTGAAACATGCTTCTTGCTGTATCTGAAACATGCTTCTTGCTGTACCTGAAACATGTTTCCTCCCTGTACCTGAAACATGTTTCCTTGCTGTCCTTGAAACATGTTTCCTTGCTGTACCTGAAACATGCTTCTTGCTGTCCCTGAAACATGTTTCCTTGCTGTACCTGAAACATGCTTCTTGCTGTCCCTGAAACATGCTTTTTGCTGTCCCTGAAACATGTTTCCTCCCTGTCCCTGAAACATGTTTCCTTGCTGTCCCTGAAACATGTTTCCTCGCTGTACCTGAAACATGCTTCTTGCTATACCTGAAACATGCTTCTTGCTGTACCTGAAACATGTTTCTTGCTGTACCTGAAACATGTTTCCTCGCTGTATCTGAAACATGCTTCTTGCTATACCTGAAACATGCTTCTTGCTGTACCTGAAACATGCTTCTTGCTGTACCTGAAACATGTTTCCTCGCTGTACCTGAAACATGCTTCTTGCTATACCTGAAACATGCTTCTTGCTGTCCCTGAAACATGCTTCTTGCTGTCCCTGAAACATGTTTCCTTGCTGTCCCTGACACAGGTTTCCTTGCTGTCCCTGAAACATGTTTCCTCGCTGTACCTGAAACATGCTTCTTGCTGTACCTGAAACATGTTTCCTCGCTGTACCTGAAACATGCTTCTTGCTGTACCTGAAACATGTTTCCTCGCTGTACCTGAAACATGCTTCTTGCTGTACCTGAAACATGTTTCTTGCTGTACCTGAAACATGCTTCTTGCTGTCCCTGAAACATGCTTCTTGCTGTCCCTGGAACATGTTTCCTCCCTGTCCCTGAAACATGTTTCCTTGCTGTCCCTGAAACATGTTTCCTCGTTGTACCTGAAACATGCTTCTTGCTGAACGTGAAACATGTTTCCTTGCTGTACCTGAAACATGCTTCTTGTTGTCCCTGAAACATGCTTCTTGCTGTCCCTGAAACATGTTTCCTCGCTGTCCCTGAAACATGTTTCCTTGCTGTCCCTGAAACATGTTTCCTCGCTGTACCTGAAACATGCTTCTTGCTGTACGTGAAACATGTTTCCTTGCTGTCCCTGAAACATGCTTCTTGCTGTCCCTGAAACATGTTTCCTTGCTGTCCCTGAAACATGTTTCGTAGCTGTACCTGAAACATGCTTCTTGATGTACCTGAAACATGCTTCTTGCTGTACCTGAAACATGCTTCTTGTTGAACTGGAAACATGTTTCCTTGCTGTCCCTGAAACAGGTTTCTTCCCTGTCCCTGAAACATGTTTCCTTGCTGTACCTGAAACATGCTTCTTGCTGTCCCTGAAACATGTTTCCTTGCTGTACCTGAAACATGTTTTCTCCCTGTCCCTGAAACATGTTTCCGTGCTGAACCTAAAACATGTTTCCTTGCTGTACCTGAAAAATGTTTCCTTGCTGTACCTGAAACATGTTTCCTCCTTGTACCTGAAACATGTTTCCTTGCTGTCCCTGAAACATGTTTCCTCGCTGTACCTGAAACATGCTTCTTGCTGTCCCTGAAACATGGTTCCTCCCTGTCCCTGAAACATGTTTCCTTGATGAACCTGAAACATGTTTCCTTGCTGTACCTGAAACATGCTTCTTGCTGTACCTGAAACATGTTTCCTTGCTGTACCTGAAACATGCTTCTTGCTGTACCTGAAACATGTTTCCTCCCTGTACCTGAAACATGTTTCCTTGCTGTCCCTGAAACATGTTTCCTCGCTGTACCTGAAACATGCTTCTTGCTGTCCCTGAAACATGTTTCCTCGCTGTACCTGAAACATGCTTCTTGCTGTTACTGAAACATGTTTCTTCCCTGTCCCTGAAACATGTTTCCTTGCTGTCCCTGAAACATGTTTCCTCGCTGTACCTGAAACATGCTTCTTGCTGTACCTGAAACATGTTTCCTCGCTGTACCTGAAACATGCTTCTTGCTGTCCCTGAAACATGTTTCCTCGCTGTACCTGAAACATGCTTCTTGCTGTACCTGAAACATGTTTCCTCGCTGTACCTGAAACATGCTTCTTGCTGTCCCTGAAACATGTTTCCTCGCTGTACCTGAAACATGCTTCTTGCTGTACCTGAAACATGTTTCCTCCCTGTCCCTGAAACATGTTTCCTTGCTGTCCCTGAAACATGTTTCCTTGCTGTACCTGAAACATGTTTCCTTGCTGTACCTGAAACATGTTTCCTTGCTGTCCCTGAAACATGTTTTTGCTGTACCTGAAACATGTTTCCTTGCTGTACCTGAAACATGTTTCCTTGCTGTACCTGAAACATGTTTCCTTGCTGTACCTGAAACATGTTTCCTTGCTGTCCCTGAAACATGTTTCCTTGCTGTACCTGAAACATGTTTCCTTGCTGTACCTGAAACATGTTTCCTTGCTGTACCTGAAACATGTTTCCTTGCTGTACCTGAAACATGTTTCCTTGCTGTACCTGAAACATGTTTCCTTGCTGTACCTGAAACATGTTTCCTTGCTGTCCCTGAAACATGTTTCCTTGCTGTACCTGAAATGTGTTTCCTCGCTGTCCCTGAAACATGTTTCCTTGATGTCCCTGAAACATGTTTCCTTGATGTACCTGAAACATGTTTCCATGCTGTACCTGAAACATGCTTCTTGCTGTACCTGAAACATGTTTCCTTGATGTCCCTGAAACATGTTTCCTTGCTGTACCTGAAACATGCTTCTTGCTGTACCTGAAACATGTTTCCTTGCTGTACCTGAAACATGTTTCCTCGCTGTACCTGAAACATGCTTCTTGCTGTACCTGAAACATGTTTCCTCGCTGTACCTGAAACATGTTTCCTTGCTGTACCTGAAACATGTTTCCTTGCTGTACCTGAAACATGTTTCCTTGCTGTACCTGAAACATGTTTCCTTGCTGTACCTGAAACATGTTTCCTTGCTGTACCTGAAACATGTTTCCTTGCTGTACCTGAAACATGTTTCCTTGCTGTACCTGAAACATGTTTCTTGCTGTACCTGAAACATGTTTCCTTGCTGTACCTGAAACATGTTTCCTTGCTGTCCCTGAAACATGTTTCCTTGCTGTACCTGAAACATGTTTCCTTGCTGTACCTGAAACATGTTTCCATGCTGTACCTGAAACATGCTTCTTGCTGTACCTGAAACATGTTTCCTTGCTGTCCCTGAAACATGTTTCCTTGATGTCCCTGAAACATGTTTCCTTGCTGTACCTGAAACATGCTTCTTGCTGTACCTGAAACATGTTTCCTTGCTGTACCTGAAACATGTTTCCTCGCTGTACCTGAAACATGCTTCTTGCTGTACCTGAAACATGTTTCCTCGCTGTACCTGAAACATGTTTCCTTGCTGTACCTGAAACATGCTTCTTGCTGTACCTGAAACATGTTTCCTTGCTGTACCTGAAACATGCTTCTTGCTGTACCTGAAACATGTTTCCTTGCTGTCCCTGAAACATGTTTCCTTGCTGTCCCTGAAACATGTTTCCTTGCTGTCCCTGAAACATGTTTCCTTGCTGTACCTGAAACATGTTTCCTTGCTGTACCTGAAACATGTTTCCTTGCTGTACCTGAAACATGTTTCCTTGCTGTACCTGAAACATGTTTCCTTGCTGTACCTGAAACATGTTTCCTTGCTGTCCCTGAAACATGTTTCCTTGCTGTACCTGAAACATGTTTCCTTGCTGTACCTGAAACATGTTTCCTTGCTGTACCTGAAACATGTTTCCTTGCTGTACCTGAAACATGTTTCCTTGCTGTACCTGAAACATGTTTCCTTGCTGTCCCTGAAACATGTTTCCTTGCTGTACCTGAAACATGTTTCCTTGCTGTACCTGAAACATGTTTCCTTGCTGTACCTGAAACATGTTTCCTTGCTGTACCTGAAACATGTTTCCTTGCTGTCCCTGAAACATGTTTCCTTGCTGTACCTGAAACATGTTTCCTTGCTGTACCTGAAACATGTTTCCTTGCTGTCCCTGAAACATGTTTCCTTGCTGTCCCTGAAACATGTTTCCTTGCTGTACCTGAAACATGCTTCTTGCTGTACCTGAAACATGTTTCCTTGCTGTACCTGAAACATGTTTCCTCGCTGTACCTGAAACATGTTTCCTTGCTGTCCTGAAACATGCTTCTTGCTGTACCTGAAACATGTTTCCTTGCTGTACCTGAAACATGTTTCCTCGCTGTACCTGAAACATGCTTCTTGCTGTACCTGAAACATGTTTCCTCGCTGTCCCTGAAACATGTTTCCTTGCTGTACCTGAAACATGCTTCTTGCTGTACCTGAAACATGTTTCCTTGCTGTAGGCTACCTGAAACATGCTTCTTGCTGTACCTGAAACATGTTTCCTTGCTGTCCCTGAAACATGTTTCCTTGCTGTCCCTGAAACATGTTTCCTTGCTGTACCTGAAACATGTTTCCTTGCTGTACCTGAAACATGTTTCCTTGCTGTACCTGAAACATGTTTCCTTGCTGTACCTGAAACATGTTTCCTTGCTGTACCTGAAACATGTTTCCTTGCTGTACCTGAAACATGTTTCCTTGCTGTACCTGAAACATGTTTCCTTGCTGTACCTGAAACATGTTTCCTTGCTGTACCTGAAACATGTTTCCTTGCTGTACCTGAAACATGTTTCCTTGCTGTACCTGAAACATGTTTCCTTGCTGTACCTGAAACATGTTTCCTTGCTGTACCTGAAACATGTTTCCTTGCTGTACCTGAAACATGTTTCCTTGCTGTACCTGAAACATGTTTCCTTGCTGTACCTGAAACATGTTTCCTTGCTGTACCTGAAACATGTTTCCTTGCTGTACCTGAAACATGTTTCCTTGCTGTACCTGAAACATGTTTCCTTGCTGTACCTGAAACATGTTTCCTTGCTGTACCTGAAACATGTTTCCTTGCTGTACCTGAAACATGTTTCCTTGCTGTACCTGAAACATGTTTCCTTGCTGTACCTGAAACATGTTTCCTTGCTGTACCTGAAACATGTTTCCTTGCTGTACCTGAAACATGTTTCCTTGCTGTACCTGAAACATGTTTCCTTGCTGTACCTGAAACATGTTTCCTTGCTGTCCCTGAAACATGTTTCCTTGCTGTACCTGAAACATGTTTCCTTGCTGTACCTGAAACATGTTTCCTTGCTGTACCTGAAACATGTTTCCTTGCTGTACCTGAAACATGTTTCCTTGCTGTACCTGAAACATGTTTCCTTGCTGTACCTGAAACATGTTTCCTTGCTGTACCTGAAACATGTTTCCTTGCTGTACCTGAAACATGTTTCCTTGCTGTACCTGAAACATGTTTCCTTGCTGTACCTGAAACATGTTTCCTTGCTGTACCTGAAACATGTTTCCTTGCTGTACCTGAAACATGTTTCCTTGCTGTACCTGAAACATGTTTCCTTGCTGTACCTGAAACATGTTTCCTTGCTGTACCTGAAACATGTTTCCTTGCTGTACCTGAAACATGTTTCCTCGCTGTACCTGAAACATGTGTCCTTGCTGTACCTGAAACATGTTTCCTTGTACCTGACCCACTTTCCCCACACCGTGCTCGCCCACATGTGTGCGCCTGTTTGTCTGTCCCTCTTTGTTGAACAAGTTGTAAATATAATCTTAGACACATGTTCGTCTGGAGGATTTTTCTTCTCCAGACTCATGTCAGCTGTGATTAGCATATCTCCTGCCAAAACAGGGGAGTGCTCACGCACGCATCTGCAGGCCAGTGTGTAAACCGAACTCGGCTGCCATTTTGAATGATTCGTCGACGATTATTCGACGGTGGGATTTATTTTGAACACACTTCGTGCAAACTGAAACAGACAAAGATGAGAACTGTGACTGACAAGCTTCGAAACCTAATTCTACCCTGGAACTAGCTC
>JBBPBX010030017.1:0-25983 GCA_038048925.1 Garcialebias charrua
GCAACAGTAGATTTTATTTGGACAATCATCATAAGAGAGATACATTTTTTTAACAAGTTAAAACAAAGATGTCAAAATAGCAAAACAGACAGATTAAAGGCAATATAGAAAATTAAAAACAGGAACATGTCTGCATTGGTTTTTGCCAGGATTCCAACATATTCTTAAAGCCATTTAGAGAAGTCAAGGTTAAGATCTCCACATCTTTTTGTAAGATGTTCCAGGAAGCAGGAGTGGAGTAGGAGAAGGCCCTTTAACCAAGCTCAGTTCTCACTGAGGGAACGCTGCAGGTCATACCTGTCAAGTTTTGGAATTAAAAATAAGGGAAATTTTCTGCCGGGTACGCCGAGCCATCCCACTAGCCCAGGGATCTGCAACCTTTATGATCAAAAGAGCCATTTCTGCCCCTTTGTTCACTAAATTAAACGTTTCCGGAGCCACAATACCTGCTACAACTGGGATTCTCAACTGGTGGCCCACAGACCACTTTAAGTTTGTTAGAAGACAATTTTCTGACCGGTAGTTTTCTGGCCATTGTAAAGCTGAAAATATCTAATGATTTGTTGATATTTTTACAATTTAAGATTAAAAAGACCAGATTATCATAAAGAAGGAAAAATAATGTGATCTTTCCCAATTAAAAAAATAAAATAACAATAAACTATGTTTATGTTTATTAAATTTATTCATTTTTTTTTACAAAAGAAACAATACAAGACAATCCCATAAATGATAATGTACAAAATATAAAAAAATGAAAGGTAGCAGAAAGAAGAATAAATCTTATTATATCTGCCCCTTTTTTCCAACAATCAGATTAAACAATAATAATCTTCAACCAACAGTACAAAATGACTAACTCTTTCTAATTTTCTAACTAATACAATACACATTACGCTATTTCATATATTTTTTAACACATTCGTTTTGATCATTTTCTTAAATGTAAACATTGACTTGGCATTTTTAACTACATTCTCCAAGCCATTCCATAATCTAATTCCCTGGATTGAGGTAGAACGTCCCTTCAAACTAGTTCTGAATTGTGGTTTTACAAACATCTCTGTCCCCTTAAGATTATAACAACTTTGTCTTTTAACAAAATGCATTTGGATATTTAAAGGTAATGCATTATTTTGAGCCCTATACATAACTGATAAAATATTATAGTCTACCAAATCATGGAACTTCAATAACTTCAGTTGATAAAATAATGTACTTGATGGATGACGGTAATGTTTTCTAGTGATAATTCTTACAGCTCTTTTCTGTAATACAAAAATAGGCTTTGTGATTGTTTTACACGCATTCCCCCAAACATCAATACAATAGATTAAGTGTGGAACAATGATTGTGTTATACAACAAATACAGAGCTTTATCATTCAATAGGTCTCTGACTTTGTACAGTACTGCAATCGATTTAGCTATTTTTATTCTTACAACTATGCAGGTCTAGGTAAATTATTTTAATTGTGGAAAAATTTAATATCCTACTTCGAATAAATAAAGTTAACGTATGTTTTACTCCTTCTATTAGTTTTAGTATTCACACATTTGCAAAGGAAATGACAGGAAAAACTGCTAAAACTAGCCCTTTTTGTTGTTATAAGAACAAATAAAATTCAGTTTAAAGTTAGTTTTGATCAAAGCTTGGAAGAGCCACTGCTGAGGGACCAAAGAGCCGCATGTGGCTCCAGAGCCGCAGGTTGCAGACCCCTGCACTAGCCCAACCAAAGTCCAGGACCCCTTACATTTTAAGACAGGTTTACAAGAAATCTAAAATAACTACCTATCAGCCTCTTTCAAACCAGTTATGTGATCACAATCTGATAGGCCTACCTTTGTGCTTGACAGATTTTTCATGCTGACGGACATCGTTCCTTCCCCCATGAGAGACACTAAAGTCGCAGTTACAAATCTTAAAAAACGCGTAATTGTGCCCCACCCTACTCTTCTTTAGGAAAGTAAATTCGCTGTCCCATTTTTCAAGATATTTACACGAAGTCTTAACTTTTTTGGCAGGGACGCCTTCTCTCTCGTTACATTCATCCATCTCTGTGTTTTTCCGGGTTTGTTCCCGCTGCCAGCACTAACATCGCGAGAACTGACATCAATGGGGAGACCGGTCATTTTCTGTTGCCGGCCCAAAAGCCTGGAACAGCCTCCCCCTTGAGCTGCGTGCCACCTCTGATCTGACTCTGTTCAAAACCAGACTGAAGACCCACTTGTTCAAAAAAGCTTTCAGTGTGTAACTTTTATTACTTTTGGTATTTTAATATGTAGCATTTTTTATTTCCATTGCCTTTTTATTTCCACTTGTTCAAAAAAGCTTTCAGTGTGTAACTTTTATTACTTGTGTTATTTTAGTATGTAGCATTTTTTATTTCCATTGCCTTCTTTTATTGCTGTTGTTTCTTATTCTATTTTCATTGATTTATTGTTCCAGTTTATTCATCTTTTTATCCTGTTAAGCACCTTGGTCAATGCAAGGCATTGTAGGAAGGTGCTATACAAATAAAGTTTATTATTATTATATTATTATTATCGAGGCTACTGCAGGTGGCAGTTCTCGTGAGGCTAGTGACAGAGGCACTGGAATGTTTTATTTTTTATAATATTAGAATATGGGAAATTTCCGGGAAAATAATAATTCGGGATTACGACGGGAAAGAGGGGTAAAATACGGTAGTTTCCCGGCCAAAACGGGAGACTTGACAGTTATGCTGCAGGTAATCATGTCCTGAGAGTGCACGCTGTAGCTGCACTCACACAAAGACATGTAGGAGGAGATGTATGACGGCAGCAGACCAAGAAGTGATTTAAAGATGAAAATGTACCAGTGGAAGAGTCTGCGTGAGGTTAATGATGTCCAGTTAACCAGTGAATACAGGGTGCAGTGGTGGGTACGATAATCACAGCCAGTTATGAATCTTAGTGCACCATGATAGACAACATCCAACATCTGCAGGGTGCTTGTAGGAGCATTCATGTAGAGAATGTCACCGTAATCAATGGAGGGAAGGAAAGTCACAGATACAAGGTGTTTCCTAACATTCAGTGTTAGACATGATCTGTTTCTGAAAAAGAAACCCAGTTTAACTTTCAGTTTCTTTACTAGGTTTTCCACGTGGAGTTCCTGTCTTTGATTTTATACGTCTACCTTATAATGTTTTGCTAGTTTTTTTATATATATATATATATATATATATATATATATATATATATATATATATATATATGTATATATATATATATATATATATATATATATATATATATATATATATATATATATATATTTTCTCTCTCTTTTGTTTTCTATTGTTTATTGTTTGATTGTTTATTGTTTAAGGAAATTCTACCATTGCTGTTCATTGTTCTTTAGTTTTAGCAGGTCGCTTTCATAAATGAGCCCATGAGGTTCAAAAGATTTACCTGACTAAATAAAGGTTGAATGAATGAAAAAAAAGAGAGATGCGAATCGACCAGGATACCCAAATATTTATAGGAGTCAACAAACTCAATAGGGACACCGTTTGAGGATAAAATCAGAGGAAGAACTGCTGGGACCAACTTCCTGTTTGAAAAAAGCATCCCTTTGGTTTTATCAGCATTTAAGACAAGTTTGAGGCGGAACAAATCTGAATGGATGATGTCAAAAGCGGATTGCAAACGCTGGAAGGCCTTATCAACTGTTTTAGCTCGACAGTAAACAACTGTGTCATCAGCATAGAAATGTAAGGATGCATCAGGGATGCTCTGACCTACATTACCGTACCTATGTAGATTGTAAAGAGGGTTGGTCCTAAGACTGAGCCTTGTGGTACACCATTTTTGACTGTTAAGTAACTGGAAGAAGTACAATTATGTTTAACACATTGCCTCCGATGAGAAAGATAGTTAGTAAACCAACCAATGGTGTGATCTGAGAAACCGATTTCTGAGAGCTTATGACACAAGATGTTATGATCCACAGTGTCAAAAGCTTTAGACAGGTCTAAGAAAAGTGCAGCACAATAATCCTTAGCATCCAATGCTTCAACGTCATTAAGAACCTTCAGTGAAGCAGTCGTTGTGCTGTTGTTTCCTGAAACCAGATTGATGGAGAGGTAAGATGTTAAATGAGTCCAGATAATTCTTGATTTGAGAATTTATCAGTTTTTCTAGAACCTTGGCTAAAATGCAGTTTAGAGATCGGTCAATAATTGTTCAGTGAGGGTGGGGTCACCTCCCTTCAGCAAAGGAAGAACAAAGGCTGTTTTCCAAGCATCCGGAATGGTGTTTTGGCTTATGGACAGATTAAAGATGTGGGTCACAGGGACTGTGATGATATGAGCAGCCAAGCCAGCCTTAAGAAATAAGGTGGAAGTTCATCTGGACCTGCAGATTTTTTAGGATCAAGATCTTTTAACAGTTTACTGTATTACCTCACTGACTGAGAACGGAGAAACGTAAAATAAGTTCAACCAAGTGGGAATCAAACCCGAGTCTAGATAAGGTTTGGAGTGGCAACCCAACGCGCTACCAGTGAACTACTGAGGCGTGTTTATCTTTCAAGGTCCACATTTATTTTAAACGAACCGCCCCTCATAAAATTCTGTCTACGCCCATGCACACACACAATGTGACTGCATACTGGTGGAATCAAACCTCTCATTAAAGGACAACTGTGCTGACCACTGAGCCACAGCCGTCCCTAAAAAGCAGATCATTATTTTCTAAGGTAAAAACTTTGACTAAATGTTTTAAAGTCTTTACACAACAAAACAACGGTTGTCATGGAAACATAAAAATCACAACAGCTGAGTTCAGGAAGAATTTTTCTGTTTTACGTCCACATTTTTAGACTTGTTTCTAATTTTATTTGACTCCTTTCTTAAATAACTCAACTCCCACAGCCCCTTCCAGTGTTTATGAGAAGGGTTAGGTTTGTTTGTTTGTAAAACGCTGTAAGGGGGTGTTGTTATTGTTTGAAATGTGGGAGATTGCAGCTTTTGCACAGTTCTGCTCTTGACTGCAGTTTCCGTGGAGACAAAACAAACATTTCAGAATACCCTGATGCATGCTCAATAATCCAGGTAGAAAAAAATCTAAAAAAGCTAAATCTGGTCCTCTGGACATTCAAAAAAATATATATTTTTTTGCTTTTTTTTGAATGTCCAGAGGACCAGACTTAGCTTTTTTTTAGAAACATTTCAGACATTTTTGCCAGAAAGTGATTTGATTTGGTTTATTCATTCATTCATTTTATAATAAAATACATAACAATATACACATAAAAGAAGAAAAAAAACAAGTATAAAATGAAAGGCAGCAGATTGAAGAAAAAATTCTTATTTTATCTTCCCCTTATTTTTCTAACAAACAATTCATACAACCAAATTCTTTAATTTCCAAAATAAATTAACAAAGCTTTTAACCTCCAATACATCATACAATTTCTAACTTAAACTCATTTAGATATAGGATTTTAACCATTTAAACTTAATCATTCTCTTAAATATTGCCATTGATTTAGCCTCTTTAACATAATTCTCCAAATCGTTCCACAACCCAACTCCCTGAACCATGGCCGACTTTCCCCTCAAACTAGTTCTAATTTGTGGCTTTACAAATATATATTTCCCTTTTAAATGGTAACAACGCGTTCTTTTAACAAAATACCTCTGAATATTTGAAGGAAGTGTATCATTCTGCGCTCTATACATAACCAGCAAAATATTATAATCAACTAAATCGTAAAACTTCAACAGTTTCGTTTGAGAAAATAATACATTTGATGGATGATTGTTTATGTTTATTAAATTTGTTCATTTTTTTTACAAAAAGAAACAATACAAGACAATCTCATAAATGATATTGTACAAAATATAAAAAAATGAAAGGTAGCAGAAAGAAGAATAAATCTTATTATATCTGCCCCTTACTTCCAACAATCAGATTAAACAACAATAATCAACCATGTAAACAATAATAATCTTCAACCAACTTTTTTCCAACAATCAGATTAAACAATAATAATCTTCAACCAACAGTACAAAATGACTAACTCTTTTCTATTTTTCTAACTAATACAATACACATTACGCTATTTCACATATATTTTTTTAACACATTTGTTTTGATCATTTTCTTAAATGTAAACATTGACTTGCCCTTCACACAGCTCTCACACATCTGGACACGAAGGACTCCTATGTTAGAATGTTGTTCATCGACTTCAGCTCGGCATTTAACACCATCATCCCCCAACAGCTCATCCTTAAACTGGACAGTCTGGGGCTGAACACCTCAATGTGTAACTGGCTGCTAGACTTCCTGACCGGGAGACCACAGACAGTGCGGGTCGGGAGTAACACATCTAGCACCATCACATTGAACACAGGGGCCCCACAAGGATGTGTGCTGAGCCCCCTTCTATTCACCCTGCTAACACACGACTGCACACCATCGTACAGCTCCAACCACTTCATCAAGTTTGCGGACGACACAACAGTGGTGGGTCTCATCAGCAACAACGATGAGACGGACTACAGGAACGAGGTGAGCCGCCTGGCCTTGTGGTGCGGACACAACAATCTCACTCTCAACGTGGAGAAGACAAAGGAGATTGTTGTGGACTTCAGGAAGAAGGATGCCCAACATGCCCCTCTGACCATCAACAGCACCGCAGTGGAGAGAGTAGACAGCACCAAGTTCCTGGGAGTGCACGTCTCAAAGGACCTGTCCTGGAGCAGGAACACTGCAGCACTGGCAAAGAAGGCTCACCAGCGTCTCTACTTTCTCCGCAAGCTGAAAAGGGCTGGAGCTTCAACCCCCATCATGAGCACCTTCTACAGAGGTGCCATAGAAAGTGTCCTGACCAGCTGCATCACTGTGTGGTTTGGTGCATGTACTGCATCCTGCCGCAAGAGCCTCCAGCGCATTGTGAGAGCAGCTGAGAAGATCGTGGGCACCTCCTTGCCCTCACTGCAGGACTTACACAGCAAACGCCTCACTCGGAAAGCCCACCGCATGGCAGGTGATCCCACACACCCACTACACAGCTGCTTCAGACTGCTGCCATCAGGGAGGAGACTGAGGAGTCTCCAGGCTCGAACCAGCAGACTGAGAGACAGCTCTGTTCATCAGGCAGTCAGGATGCTAAACACTCTGCCTGCTCTGCCCCCCCTCCCATTTGAACTGCCTTAACACTAAAACTTTCTCACACATTACCACACAACACAAAGATTTTAACACTGGACTCTGTGTCATCAAACGGGTTATTCACTAAACTCTCGGTCATGTGCTCATACAGTTTGCACTACTTCTCATACTTGCACTAATGTTTGTATTACATCACTGCCTATAATCATAATACTGTTTACATTCTCTGTTTACATTTATTAATACTGTTTACTTTTATTACTACTGCTTACATGTAATTACTACTGTTTACATTTACACTACTCTAATATCTACACCACTGCTGATACATATACAGTGTGCTCTGAACGGTCTTATTTAGGGATGCCCAATGTGCCTTACTGCATATGCCACTTTTTGCCTCTATAACAACATCAACTACTACCTCATACATATACTGTGTACATTAACTCATACGCTGCTTTGCCACTTTGCAAATGTCAATGCTAGAAACCTTTAGTTTATTTTAGTTATACTTTTTATACTCTTTTTTTATACTAGTATGCAAAAACTCAGGACAGTATTATGTTCATTAAATGTTTAATGTTTTAGTTTTAGAGTTGGTGTAAATTTTCATACTCTTATACCACTATGCAAAAAACTCAGGACAGTGTTAGTTTTACTATTTTATGCTTATGTCTATTATTATATGTTTCAGTGTTTCAATGTTTAGATGTTTACTGTTGCACCGAGGGACTGAGAGAAACGCAATTTCGGTCCTGTGTATGTCCTGTACAGTACATATTGCAGATCTGACAATAAAGTTGACTTTGACTTTAACTTAACTACATTCTCCAAGCCATTCCATAATCTAATTCCCTGGATTGAGGTAGAACGTCCCTTCAAACTGGTTCTGAATTGTGGTTTTACAAACATCTCTGTCCCCTTAAGATTATAACAACTTTTGTACTGATTGTACTGCTTTCTTGTAATAAGTCTAACAACTCTTTTCTGTAAAATAAAAATAGGCATTGTAATTGATTTACAAGCTTTTCCCTAAACGCTAACACAATAGATGTGGAACAATGAATGTGTTATACAACAAAATTAATGCCTTATTATTCAAAAGATCTCTTACTCTGTAAAATATAGCAATGGACTTGGATATTTTCGCTTTAACAAAACTTATATGCTGTTTCCAAGACAATTTATCATCAATGATGACACCCAAGAACCTCACCTCATGAACTCTATTAATCACAGAGTCTTCTGTGCTCCTCAGACCTGGTGAAGATGAACCAGACCTGACCCCGACGGACCGCCTGCCCCGCTACAGGCTGGCCACGCTGCTGTGGGACAACGAGCGAGAGAAGAAGCTGCACAGGTGGAGCAACTGAAGGTTCAGCTTCAGGACGCCCAGCAGGGAAAAGACGGCGAGCAAACTCCACGTGACCAAGAGCTCGTTCAACGTTTACACGAGATCGCTTCACATAACCAAGAGCTCGCCACCAGGAGAGACCATCGGCCTCTTCGGAAACAAGCTGATGAGACGACGCACGGCGCGGCTGCAGAGAGACAAAACAACAGCTGGAGGACACTGGTCCAAGAATGCAAGCAGTTCACAGAGTGTGTGAAGAGGGAAGCACGAAGACACCTGGACCTCCAGGACGTCTCGAATGATGGTGATTGACAATGACAGCAGCAGCAACAGCTCCGTGGACTCTGTGGACATGAAGACTGAACGACAGACTCTGATAAACGACAGAAAAGCAACAGAAGCTGCAGAGGTGATTGACAATGACAGCAGCAGCTCCGTGGACTCTGTGGACATGAAGACTGAACGACAGACACTGAAAAACGAGAGAAAAGCAACAGAAGCTGCAGAGGTGGACAATGACAGCAACAGCTCTGTGGACTCTGTGGACATGAAGACTGAACGACAGACACTGAAAAACGAGAGAAAAGCAACAGAAGCTGCAGAGGTGGACAATGACAGCAACAGCTCCGTGGACTCTGTGGACATGAAGACTGAACGACAGACACTGAAAAACGAGAGAAAAGCAACAGAAGCTGCAGAGGTGGACAATGACAGCAACAGCTCTGTGGACTCTGTGGACATGAAGACTGAACGACAGACACTGAAAAACGAGAGAAAAGCAACAGAAGCTGCAGAGGTGGACAATGACAGCAACAGCTCCGTGGACTCTGTGGACATGAAGACTGAACGACAGACACTGAAAAACGAGAGAAAAGCAACAGAAGCTGCAGAGGTGGACAATGACAGCAACAGCTCTGTGGACTCTGTGGACATGAAGACTGAACGACAGACACTGAAAAACGAGAGAAAAGCAACAGAAGCTGCAGAGGTGGACAATGACAGCAACAGCTCCGTGGACTCTGTGGACATGAAGACTGAACGACAGACACTGAAAAACGAGAGAAAAGCAACAGAAGCTGCAGAGGTGGACAATGACAGCAACAGCTCTGTGGACTCTGTGGACATGGAGACTGAACGACAGACACTGAAAAACGAGAGAAAAGCAACAGAAGCTGCAGAGGTGGACAATGACAGCAACAGCTCTGTGGACTCTGTGGACATGAAGACTGAACGACAGACACTAAAAAAGGAGAGAAAAGCAACAGAAGCTGCAGAGGTGATGGACAATGACAGCAGCAGCAACAGCTCCGTGGACTCTGTGGACATGAAGACTGAACGACAGACTCTGATAAACGAGAGAAAAGCAACAGAAGCTGCAGAGGTGATTGACAATGACAGCAGCAGCTCCGTGGACTCTGTGGACATGAAGACTGAACGACAGACACTGAAAAACGAGAGAAAAGCAACAGAAGCTGCAGAGGTGATTGACAATGACAGCAACAGCTCTGTGGACTCTGTGGACATGGAGACTGAACGACAGACACTGAAAAACGAGAGAAAAGCAACAGAAGCTGCAGAGGTGATGGACAATGACAGCAGCAGCAACAGCTCCGTGGACTCTGTGGACATGAAGACTGAACGACAGACACTAAAAAAGGAGAGAAAAGCAACAGAAGCTGCAGAGGTGGACAATGACAGCAACAGCTCGTGGACTCTGTGGACATGAAGACTGAACGACAGACACTGAAAAACGAGAGAAAAGCAACAGAAGCTGCAGAGGTGATGACAATGACAGCAACAGCTCCGTGGACTCTGTGGACATGAAGACTGAACGACAGACTCTGAAAAACGAGAGAAAAGCAACAGAAGCTGCAGAGGTGATTGACAATGACAGCAACAGCTCCGTGGACTCTGTGGACATGAAGACTGAACGACAGACACTGAAAAACGAGAGAAAAGCAACAGAAGCTGCAGAGGTGATGGACAATGACAGCAGCAGCACAGCTCCGTGGACTCTGTGGACATGAAGACTGAACGACAGACTCTGATAAACGAGAGAAAAGCAACAGAAGCTGCAGAGGTGATTGACAATGACAGCAGCAGCTCCGTGGACTCTGTGGACATGAAGACTGAACGACAGACACTGAAAAAGGAGAGAAAAGCAACAGAAGCTGCAGAGGTGGACAATGACAGCAACAGCTCTGTGGACTCTGTGGACATGGAGACTGAACGACAGACACTGAAAAACGAGAGAAAAGCAACAGAAGCTGCAGAGGTGGACAATGACAGCAGCAGCTACGTGGACTCTGTGGACATGAAGACTGAACGACAGACACTGAAAAACGAGAGAAAAGCAACAGAAGCTGCAGAGGTGGACAATGACAGCAACAGCTCCGTGGACTCTGTGGACATGGACGAGGACAGGAGCTTCTATTTGGACTCTGACTTTCCTCACTTTGACTCTGTGTTTTGACTTCCTACAGTTTTGCCACTTCCTAAACGAGGCCAATTGAGTGAGTCCACTCACAGTTAGCACATGCGTTCCCGTGTCAGGATCAAACTGCTAAAAGAGTTGCAAAGAAGTTATGGGATGGGTTTTTCTGTGTTTATGGCTTCCCTCAGCGCATTCACTCGGATCAGGGTGCACATTTTGAGAGTGAGCTGCTGGCTGAGCAGGTATAGAGACTACAAGGACTTAAAAGCCGCGTACAAGAGAGAAAAAGACAAGAACGCAGCTCTTCAACAAGAACTGGACAGAAACGGAAATATATGAACGATCAGAGAATCTTTCACGTAGAAAGAGAGTTAAAAGATCTAGCTGTCATCAGAGAGCTGAGGACTCTTATTGGCTACTGGTTTCCTTGAAGTTCATCTCGTTCTCCGTTCAGCTGAAGGTAAAGAATAAACCATGGTGTATTCTTACTTTATTCACAATGAAAGCTCACATTATTGAGGTTAAAACATGAAAAATATGCCTCGTTATATTATCTAGTGCCCCACGTTCCGGACTGAAAGCCACCATAGTGTTGCCCAAACGCATCACATTGAGATCGGTGAGCATATTTTGAGCCTTTCATTTGGGTTTTTGTTAGGGATGGGGCCGATCCGATCCAGTATCGGTATCGGTATCCGATACCAGCATTATTTAAGTATCGGGTATCGGATCAAACCTGCCGATACTTTTCCGATCCAGCTTCAAAGAGCACTTGTGTTCAATCACAATCTGTGACTGCCCTTTTTAACATTGTGTGAGATAAACCCAATGAAGACACTCTTAAGCCTTACAATAGGGGGTTCCCTATTGTAAGGCTTAAGAGTGTCTTCATTGGGTTTATCTCACACAATGTTAAAATGAATAGTTTGGGTGCAAAAGTTTCATTATACAGAGTCAAATACCTGAACAGTATCGGATCGGGAAAGTATCGGTATCGGCCGATACTGAGTTAATAAGTATCGGTATCGGATCGGAAGTGAGAAATGTGGATCGGTGCATCCCTAGTTTTTGTTTTGTTTATCACATTTTGTTGAAAAATGGTGTTTATTTGAACTATTTAATTAGTCAAATGTAAACTTTTATTTATTTTGGGTAAAATGTCATGTTTAATATTGTGTTTGAAAAAATGTGTTTGCAATTTATAAAAAAGTAAATTGACAATGTAGTGAAATACTGCATTGAGGAGTGAAATACTGCATTGAAGTAAAAGAGAATTGTTTTATAGCCAATTTGAGCAATTAAATAACAAATTGATGTCAAATATGATGTCTATAGAAACATGATTTAAGGATTAAAGCTAGAACAGCTTAATAAAATTCTATTACAGTGTACTGTATTCTGCTGGTCCTGTTGTTGACAGGTCAGGTTTTTTTGTTTGTTGATACTGGATTGTTCCTGAGGTGGATTCCTCCTGTGACTTTGATGGTGAGCTTCCCACCTGGACTTAGAAAGAACTGGATCCCTTCTTTTCCATTTGGAGTCCTGCTGCACCCTGCGGTGTGGTAGGCCTGTATCACTCACAACTTCACACACAGTTGGTTATGTGAACATTGACTGACATTGTTTATTTTTATTGTTTCATCCTGGACTTTTGAACATTACTTTTTGGACCAGTTTTTTTTTTATTTATTTGGGACATTGTAACAAACTGCTGTGTAGGAGAATTTTCTCATGTGAATGGTGTTGAGTTGAACCTGGATTGGAACTGAAATTGATTAATCTGTTTTCCATTACAATTTAGAATTCAGATTACCAGGGGGGAAAAAAGAAGAAAAAAAATCGGTGTGAGAGGATGGCTGAAAGGTGAGAAGGGAGGCCATCTATAAAAGGAATTAGAAGAAGAAGAGAGAGAAAAAAAAATTACCAGGGTGCACCCAAAAGATTTAAAGCTAAGAATTAGCACTAGGCCTAGTACTGTAGTTCTATTATTTATTGTATTTTTATTGTGTGTAATTTTGTTTTCTTAATTGTGTGTCCTGTACAGCTGTTATCAACTTTAAGGTTTATATCACTAAAGTTAGTTGTTATTTAAACTCACCAAACTGCCTATGTGTGTCATTTGAACACCACCATGCTCCGATAGTCGGCCCATTCAATTAAAAAATAAATATATATCTCTTCTCATCTTTGTTACAGCTGCTGTGGGAGAACGAGCGAGAGAAGAAGCTGCACAGGTGGAGCAACTGAAGGTTCAGCTTCAGGACACCCAGCAGGGAAAAGACGGTGAGCAAACTCCGAGTGTCCAAGAAGAACTCGATCAACGTTTCCATGAGCTCGTTTCATGTGTCCAAGAGATCATGAGAGACCATCAAGCTCATGAGACGACGCACGGCGTGGCTGCAGAGACAAAACAAGAGCAGGAGGCTCAGTCTGAAGAAAGAACTGATCCGGACCTGCGAGCAGCTCATAGGACCTCCAGGACGTCTGGAACAGGTATAGGGACTTCACTACGAGGACTTAAAAGCTGCGTGCAAGAGAGAAAAAGACAAGAACGCAGCTCTTCAACTAGAACTGGACCAGAAACAGAAATATATGAACGATCAGAGAATCTTTCACGCAGAAAGAGTTAAAAGATCTAGCTGTTATCAGAGAGCTGAGGACTGCTTTGGATCGGACCAGAACCTCACATGACCAGCTAAACCTCACCGAGACGAGCACCCCGCTTGATCCTGTTCAGAACTGCAGAACCCAGAGCTCTGGACCAGAACCCACAGAGCCGATGGAGCCCAGCGTGGTCTCAGAGCAGGAGGTGAACCCAAAGGGAGAAGAACCCAGAGTCCAGAACCAAACACATCAAACCAAACCCATGATGGCACCGAGGAGACTCCTGGGACTGAAGAAGAAAAAGAATCCCACCCAAGAACCTCCCAGCAGATAAAACCAGAGAATAAAACCATGAGAAGAACATTGGTTCTGTTTTATTGTTCTGAAGAACATTCAGTAATTTTACTCCGAGCTTCCTGTGAGTTCATTCAAATACTGTATATGTGTAAAAATACAGTTATTTACATTTTCAATGTAGTTTTACACAACTGTTAATGTAAAAATATTTTAAACTACTAATTATAACTTGAGATGAGCTGAGAAAAAAACTTTGTTTTTAAAAATTACCTGAAGTCAACCTCACAGAACCATCCTGATAAATTTATATTAATATCAAACAATTTAAATATTCCTCGATAAATATTAATATCAACCAGTTTAAATAATCCTTGATAAATAGTAATACCCCTAGTTTATCCCTTGTTTATTGCAAGGTTTAGGGGCCACGCACCCACCCCCTCCGCAATATGTGAACAACTGCGGGGTTGTACCCAAAGTAAAAGCCTGTCTGAATAAAAATGTCTTTAGTCATTTCTTAAAAGAGTCTGTGCAGTGTACAGGACAGAGGGAGCGTGTTCCAGAGCCTCGGAGCCACCGCCTGATCAGTGCGGCCTCCACGGATTGTAAAATGGGTTTGGGGTACAGTCAAAAACATTTGACTCAAAGACCTCAGAGGCCTAGACGAAGCTGAAGGATCCAAAAGGTCAAGAATGTATAGGAGCCTGGTCATGGAGAGCCTTGAAAGTCCAAACCAACACTTTAAAATCAATCCTCAAGTGCAGGAGGCAAGAACAGGAGTTTTTTCATTCATTCAGCCTTTATTTAAACAGATAAGTCACATTGAACCTCGAAGACTCATTTACAAGTGAGATCTGTTGGACAGACAATAAAAGTGGTGAAAAAATGACACATAGGGTTTGGAGACACAAAAAAATTCCTAACACATTTTTGACCTCTGTTTTGAAGGTCAAAATGTGGTAATGAAAAAAAAAGTCTCGCACACAAGCACATAATGACGCCGACATTATGCAGAGAGGGGGCGGGGGGATGTACTCAAAGGCAGTTGAGTGTGTGTGTGTATATGTGTGTGTGGGGGGGTGTCTGCAGAGGACGGCCAGAGTCCTGAAATGATGACAGAATGTTTATTCAGCTGTGCTCCTCTGAAAAGTCTGTGGAATTCCTCAGTAGCAGTTTTGGGAGGGTGAGAGCATCTGGTTTACAAAACTTCTCAGGCGTGTTGAGATAAGACGGCCTGTCAAGGCCAGTCGAGGAGCCGAATGTCAGATAAACATGATTGTTTTGGGGACAAGCAGTCCTTTTTTTTTCAGACTGCCAGACACAAAAACAGTTTCTTCCCCCAGGCCATCACCATCATCAACAGCTGATCATCAGACATCCATCAGCGTGACCCCCAACCCATTCACATCCCCCATGTGATGTGAATCCTTCTGTATTTTGTGTATTATTTGTACGTTTTTTTTATGTAAAGTATCTGTATACATTAATTTTTAGCATTTTTAGAGAGACACTTTCTAGAGAGACACGAACAGCCGGAAACAAATTCCTTGTGTGTGTCAACATACTTGGCCAATAAACCTGATTCTGATTAACGACATCTACCTTCAGTCTGTGTCGGTCCACTCGCTTCCATAATGTCCAAATTAAAATGACCATAACAATGGAACGTGCCTAAGAAAATCCCAGAGATCTAATCCATTCAGCAAAAAGTCTGGTTTCTCGAGACATGAACCAAACCATCATGTAAGGCAGGCAGCCTGACCAGGTCCAAATTTACTGCAGACGTCTTCCTTGAGTGTTGATAGACCAGGAACCAGCCAAATCCAAAAAGCAGGAACCAGTTAATAATAATAATAATAATAAACTTTATTTGTATAGCACCTTCCACAATGCCTTGCATTGACCAAGGTGCTTAACAGGATAAAAAGAAGAATAAACGGGAACAATAGATCAATGAAAATAGAATAAGAAACCACAGCGATAAAAGAAGGCAATGGAAATAAAAAATGCTACATACTAAAATAACACAAGTAATAAAAGTTACACACAGAAAGCTTTTTTGAACAAGTGAAATAAAAATGCAATTGAAATAAAGATGCTACATACTAAAATACAAAATAATAAAAGTTACACACTGAAAGCTTTTTTACACACTGAAAGCTTTTTTGAACAAGTGGGTCTTCAGTTTGGTTTTGAACAGAGTCAGATCAGAGGTGGCACGCAGCTCAAGGGGGAGTTAACATAAATCCAATTAAATATGCGTCCTTAAGATCCACAGATGACAGCAGAGATAGACACGATCCAGCTGTGTGCATGCCAACAGGGCAAATCGTCTCGCCTACAGCCTGTCTTCTCTTTGAAGAAATGTTATCAGTTGTGTTGAGGGACCAACTGACAACTGAGTTCTGTGCTCTTCTGTCATAGTCTGCAGCCTGCTGCATCATTCTGTACAGACTGAAGATGAGCCAGGGGGGTGTTTATTAAAACAAATAAAAAGACTATTACAATAGTCTAAATGGGAGGAAAGAAAAGCATGAATAACCATCTCTAGCTCCGTCTGTGACACAAATAATCTCAACTTAGAAATGTTCTCATCCATCCATTCTCTTCCGCTCATCCGGGGTCGGGTCGCGGGGGTAGCAGCCTAAGTAAGGAGGCCCAGACTTCCCTCTCCCCAGCCACTTGGGGGGAATCCCAAGGCGTTCCCAGGCCAGCCGAGAAACATAGTCCCTCCAGCGTGTCCTGGGTCTTCCTCTGGGTCTCCTCCCAGTGGGACATGCCCGGAACACCTCACCAGGGAGGCGTCCAGGAGGCATCCTAACCAGATGCCCGAGCCACCTCAACTGGCTCCTCTCGATGTGGAGAAGCAGCGGCTCTACTCCGAGTCCCTCCCGGATGACCGAGCTTCTCACCCTATCTCTAAGGGAGAGTCCAGACACCCTGCGGAGAAAACTCAGAGCTTCCTGTGTCCAAAGAAATGTTCTTTAAATTATAAAAACATTTCTGAACAATAATTTTACAATGATTGTCAAAAGACAAGGAACTGTCAAAGATGATCAGTTTGAATCATTAAAATAATTGATAAATAAATATTAATATCAACAAATTTATTTAATCCTTTATAAATATTAATATCAGCCAGTTTAAATAATCTTTGATAAATAAATAATATCCACAAATTTCTACAATCCTTGATAATATTCTAATCAGCCAGTTTAAACGTCAAAGCTGTTTTAATCTTAAGGGAACAGAGATTTTTGTTAAACCGAAATATAGAACCAGTTCGAGGGGTCGGTCAACCTTAATTCAGGGAATTGGTTTGTGGAACGATTTGGATACTGAAATTAAAAATGCTAAATCATTGTTTACATTTAAGAATATGATCAAAACCAAATTATTACAAAAATATACAGTATATGAAATAGTATTTCGCTTGTTATTTTGTAGTTCGATAATTATGAGTTGTTCTTTTTATTCTGTTACTTGTTGATGATTTTTTTTGTTTGAATTGACTATTTGAAAAAGGGGGCAGATATAATAAGATTTTCTCTTCATTCTGCCACCCTTCATTTTAAATCTTTATATTGTATAGTCACGTGTGATTTTTTTTGTGTTGTATTTTAAAATGAATAACCAACCAACCTTTATTTATACAGGCTAGCCTAATTTAACCCATGTGTGTGTTAAATAAATGTAATAAATAAATAAAAAAACGTTTTCAGCTACTATATAGCTGTTTTTATGCTGATTTTAGCTTTTCCATCTGTTTTTCAGCGTTAACAGCAGCAAGGAGACGTCTAAGCAACGTCTTTTTCAAGTCCTTCCTGCACGTATAAATCGGGTCCCTGGCAGGTGCAGAATGAAACGCCAGACGACGTCTTTTTCCGATGTCTATCTGACATGTTAATGTGGACATATTTTCTACGTCAACTTACTATATTTAACTTATTCTAATTAGGCTATTATATTTAACTTATTTTAGTCACTTTAAATGCTGCTTCTATGCTATTGCATATGAAAAGTATAATGCGTATACCTGTACTGTACTTCAAAACTGCGTTGAGGCAAACAAAGCTAGGAACTACTTTTGACCATTGTGCAGCAGGAAACATGGTCCTAGAAACGGTTGGATTAAGTACCCTGATGCATGCTTTATGAATATACAAGTTTTACCTTTTGAATGGATTTACTGAAATAAACTTTTTCATGATATTCTAATTTTATGACCAGCACCTGTATTTGCATCTCCCCCCCCAACAAAATGTGTTAATCAGTTCTGTGTGAGCCTGTGTCCTCCACCTCCACTTCTTGTGGTGCATTAAATGTCCAGTGTGAAAGCCCCACCTCCACTTCTTGTGGTGCAGTAAATGTCCAGTGTCCACTTCTTTGTGGTGCATTAAATGTCCAGTGTGAAAGCCCCACCTCCACTTCTTTGTGGCACGTTTTAAATGTCCAGTGTGAGCCCATGTCCTCCACCCTTTTTGCATGTTTTAAATGCTCTGCAGCATGAGTCCTTATAAAATCCTCTGTTGCTGCAGAATCCCCATTCATGATTCCATCTGCATTTGCAAGCAAAAAAAAAGAGTAATTAGTAATATGCAAAGGCAATCTGGAAAATGCACAGTGCCTTGCTGGGGTCTCCCCTCTAACTGGATTAATAAATAAATAAATAAATAAACATCCATCCCAGCAAATGTTGATAAGTGGCTTTGAATTTTTGTTTTTGCCAATCACTTAACACTAGTTAACACACTAACACACATTATTATTTATTAACCTTTATTTAAGCAGGCAAATCCCATAGAGATCACAGATCTCTTTTTCAAGGGAGGCCTGGACCTGAAGGCAGAACATGCATGTTTTGGATCTGTGGGAGGAAACCGGAGTACTCGGATAAAACCCACGCAAGCACAAGAAGAACATGCAAACTCCACACAGAAACACTCCAGGTCCAACCGGGGATTGAACCCAGGACCTTCTTGATGTGAGACAACAGTGCTATCCACTGAGACGTCGTGTTGCCAAATTTGAGCACATCAGTTAAAAATTTGCTGCAAAACGCACTAGAGTTGCCAAACATTTTCATATCTATGGGGTGACATTTGCAGTTACAAAAATCAACAGCAATATTTTAGTTTAGAGAAAACATTTTTTTCCAGTCATATTTTAACCATGTTATTAAAGCTCCACTGACATGATTTTTTAACTTTTCAAAAAATGGCACAACATATATAAATATTAAGATTGACCCCTGACCGTTTTTGCTAAAATAATGTTAAATGAATGAAAATTTCTCTCAAGAATAGTTTAAAATTAGCGCTGTTTTTTTACACGGTAAATACGGGTTTTCCGGTCACGTGTTTGTGACGTCAGATAAAGGAATTTGCTCCAAGCGCACATTGAATACTATGTAGAAATATATAAACGCATCCGTCGAATTTAGCCATCTAAAACTGTAGATATTAGCGATTTAGCTTCAGTTCGTGAAGCAGAAGTTATTTTGAGTGATAAAAAACAAGGAGCAATGTTTCATTTCTCCGTGTTGTTTGTTGTTATTTCAGGAAATGTTGCACATTCATGAAGTGAGCACCAGATGTCAGCCAAGGGCTCACTTCATGAATGTGCAACATTTCCTGAAATAAAAACAACCAACACGGAGAAATGAAACATTGCTCCTTGTGTTTTATCACTCAAAATAACTTCTACTTCATGGACTTAAGCCAAATCGCTAATATCTGATGTTTTAAATGGCTAAATTCGACGGATACGTTTAGATATTTCTCCATTACAGAGCTCTGTAAGAGTTCACGGTAGCTTTGCTGACATCTGGTGCTCAATTCTTGAATGTGCAACATTTCCTGAAATAACAACAAACAACACGGAGAAATGAAACATTGCTCCTTGTTTTTTATCACTCAAAATAACTTCTGCTTCACGAACTGAAGCTAAATCGCTAATATCTACAGTTTTAGATGGCTAAATTCGACGGATGCGTTTATATATTTCTACATAGTATTCAATGTGCGCTTGGAGCAAATTCCTTTATCTGACGTCACAAACACGTGACCGGAAAACCCGTATTTACCGTGTAAAAAAACAGCGCTAATTTTAAACTATTCTTGAGAGAAATTTTCATTCATTTAACATTATTTTAGCAAAAACGGTCAGGGGTCAATCTTAATATTTATATATGTTGTGCCATTTTTTGAAAAGTTAAAAAATCATGTCAGTGGAGCTTTAATACACATCGTTGTTCCAAATTAAATATTTAAATTGATAGCTAAATATTTAGTTTACAAAACTAAATACTGAACTTGCAAGTAAAATATTTAGTTTGTGAACTAAATAAATTTATGTCATGATCATTCGTGACAATTTAGGTGTAAATTAAATATTTATTTTCCAAAACTAAACATTTAATTTACAAAATAAATATCTAATTTGCTAACTAAACATTTAGCCAGTCATTCCATTGTTCAACAGGAAATATGGGCTTACCTTTTATTGCTCTATAAATCTTGGTTGTTTCCAGAGATTTTTTGCCATGTTTCCCTTTCCACTTCATGTTGAATTTGGCCATTAACGAATTGTTGAAGCGCCTGAAGAACAATAAATTGGAATTATGTATGAATATATGGATGAGAATATACAATTACTGTACTGAACTCCATGTGGAATGGATTACAGATGGTTGGTGGGTGGGTGAGCGTGTGTTTGTGTGTCGATACATACCTATCAAGAACCTTGTAGACAAAGTCCTTGGTGTCCTTTTCTCCAATTCTGGAAATCTGCTGAACCTGTTGGAATAAATCCATGATACAGTTGACTGACACTTCCAATAGAACCTAAGTGTTTGGTTGTACTGCGTTATGCTCGGCTTTCCTCCAGACTTGTAAAACCTACAAGGGTATCAAACGTTTTGGCGCTCCTCCTCTCTCGCAAAATCCTCCGTGGTCTCCATCCTCTTAATCGGCACAGCTGAAGGTGGGATGTACATGGTGTAGACGATCACAGAGGTCAATAAAGAAGTTGAATACTTTTCGCTCAAACTCTGGCGGAAAAAACAAAACAAAAACACACATTTCTTGATTACAATGGTTATCTATCCAACAGCAAGGTAGCTGGTTGATAATTTTTTTTTAATTAGTCAGAATGTAAGACTTCTCATTTTGCCTAGTCAAAGTAAAATTAGATAGAAGGAGACATGCTTTTAAAGAATTTTTTCCCCTTCATATTTAATAATTCATTTGCAACTGAAAAGCTCTGGTCTGAATTCAGATCATCTGGACATTTTTTCCTATTTTTTATGCTGAAACGTTTCACCTTCCAGCCGGCTTCATCAGTTTAAGACAGGGGTCTGCAAGGGTGTACATATGTGCTCTTGGCACCAGGACACCCTAGGTCGCAGTTCGATGATTGACTTTGTTGTCATCTCATCTGATCTGCGGCAGCATGTCCTGGACACTCGGGTGAAGAGAGGGGCGGAGCTGTCCACTGACCACTACCTGGTGGTGAGTTGGCTCCGATGGTGGGGGAGGATGCCGGTCAGACCTGGCAGACCCAAACGTATTGTGAGGGTCTGCTGGGAACGTCTGGCAGAGTCTCCCGTAAGACGGAGCTTTAACTCCCACCTCCGGGAGAGCTTTGAACACGTTCCGAGGGAGGCGGGGGACATTGAGTCCGAGTGGGCCATGTTCCGCGCCTCTATTGTCGAGGCAGCTTATCAGAGTTGTGGCCGCAAGGTTGTTGGTGCCTGTCGTGGTGGCAACCCTCGAACCCGGTGGTGGACACCGGCAGTGAGGGATGCTGTCAGGCTGAAGAAGGAGTCCTATTGGGCCTTTTTGGCCTGTGGGACCCCGGAAGCAGCAGATAGGTACCGGCAGTCCAAGCGGCATGCGGCTCGGGTGGTTGCTGAGGCAAAAACTCGGGCGTGGGAGGAGTTCGGAGAGGCCATGGAGAATGACTTCCGTACGGCTTCGAGGCGATTCTGGTCCACCATCCGACGTCTCAGGGGGGGAAAGCGGTACGCGACCAACACCATTTATGGTGGGGATGGCGTGCTGTTGACCTCAACTCGGGATGTTGTGAGTCGGTGGGCGGAGTACTTCGAAGACCTCCTCAATCCTACTGGCACGTCTTCCACTGAGGAAGCGGAGCCTGGGGACTTTGGGTCGGGCTCTCCAATCTCTGGTGCTGAGGTCGCCGAGGTGGTTAAAAAGCTCCGCGGTGGCAAGGCTCCGGGGGTGGATGAGATTCGCCCTGAGTTCCTTAGGGCTCTGGATGTTGTGGGGTTGTGTTGGCTTACGCGACTCTGCAATATCGCGTGGACATCGGGGGCAGTTCCCTTGGATTGGCAGACTGGGGTGGTGGTTCCCCTATTCAAAAAGGGGGACCGTAGGGTGTGTTCCAACTATAGGGGGATCACACTCTTAAGCCTCCCTGGTAAGGTCTATTCAGGGGTTCTGGAGAGGAGGGTCCGTCGGATAGTCGAACCTCGGATTCAGGAGGAGCAGTGTGGTTTTCGTCCTGGTCGTGGAACACTGGACCAGCTCTACACCCTCAGCAGGGTCCTGGAGGGTGCGTGGGAGTTTGCCCAACCAGTTTACATGTGCTTTGTGGACTTGGAAAAGGCATTCGACCGCGTCCCTCGGGGGGTTCTGTGGGGGGTACTCCGGGAGTATGGGGTACCAGGCCCTTTGATATGGGCTGTTAGGTCCCTGTACGACCGGTGTCAGAGCTTGGTCCGCATTGCCGGCAGTAAGTCAGGCTCGTTTCCGGTGAGAGTTGGACTCCGCCAAGGTTGCCCTTTGTCACCGATTCTGTTCATAACTTTTATGGACAGAATTTCTAGGCGCAGCCAAGGTGTTGAGAGGATCCGTTTTGGTGGCCTTAGAATCGCTTCTCTGTTTTTTGCAGATGATGTGGTCCTATTGGCTTCATCAGTTCGTGATCTACAGCTTTCACTGGAGCGGTTTGCAGCTGAATGTGATGCGGCCGGGATGAGGATCAGTTCCTCCAAATCCGAGGCCATGGTCTTGAGCCGGAAAAGGGTAGCATGCCCTCTCCGGGTCGGGGAGGAGGTCCTGCCCCAAGTGGAGGAGTTTAAGTATCTCGGGGTCTTGTTCACGAATGAGGGAAAACTGGAGCGTGAGATCGATAGGCGGATAGGTGCAGCATCCGCAGTGAAGCGGGCGCTGTACCGGTCTGTCGTGGTGAAGAGAGAGCTGAGTCGAAAGGCAAAGCTCTCAATTTACCGATCGATCTACGTTCCCACCCTCATCTATGGTCATGAGCTTTGGGTTGTGACCGAAAGAACGAGATCTCGGATACAAGCGGCTGAAATGAGTTTTCTCCGCAGGGTGTCTGGACTCTCCCTTAGAGATAGGGTGAGAAGCTCAGTCATCCGGGAGGGACTCGGAGTAGAGCCGCTGCTTCTCCACATCGAGAGGAGCCAGTTGAGGTGGCTCGGGCATCTGGTTAGGATGCCTCCTGGACGCCTCCCTGGTGAGGTGTTCCGGGCATGTCCCACCGGGAGGAGACCCAGAGGAAGACCCAGGACACGCTGGAGGGACTATGTTTCTCGGCTGGCCTGGGAACGCCTTGGGATTCCCCCAGAGGAGCTGCTCCAAGTGGCTGGGGAGAGGGAAGTCTGGGCCTCCCTACTTAGGCTGCTACCCCCGCGACCCGACCCCGGATAAGCGGACGAAAATGGATGGATGGTCTGCAACCTTTACGATCAAAAGAACCATTTCTGCCCCTTTGTTCACTAAATTAAACGTGTCTGGAGCCACAACACCTGCTACAACTGGGATTCTCAACTGGTGGCCCACAGACCACTTTAAGTTTGTTGGAGAACAATTTTCTGACCAGTACGGTAGTTTTCTGGCCATTGTAGAGCTGAAAATAAATAATGATTTGATATTTTTACATTTGAGGACAACTACGACTTACTGAAACAAACAACCCCAGCGCTGCATTTTTTTTTTTTTATAAAATAAACTCATCAGAAAGGGAAAAAAAACACTGAATGAAAAGGTGCAGAAAGAAGAAAATAGTCTTATAATATCTGCCCCTTATTTAAGAAATAGAAAAACAAACAAACAACAACCTTCACTTGAACAATCTACAAACTGAAAACAAAACAACTTCAGGTATCCTTCACCTGCACTATTTATTCCCAACAACTTTAATCATCTTTTAAAACATATAAATTGTTTTATAAATGTCTATGGTGATATCAAGTCAACTCCACAATCCTGTTTCCTGATTTACAACTCAGCTCCTTCAAACTAGTTCTAAATGAAGGTTTTACATTTACAGTCCCTTCAGGTTATAATGACTCTTTTTGTAAACAATTTTTAATTGAATATTTGGGGGTAATATTTTATGAGTTTTATACATGACTTGTAAAATAATATGTTCAACCAAATCATAAAATTTTAATAATTTAAACTGATGAAATATTTGTTGGGTGACCATAGCACTTCCTACTAATAATTCTTATAGCTCTTTTTTGTAAAATAAAAATAGGGTTTGTAATTGTTTTGCATGCTTTTCCCCAAACTTCAATACAATAGATTCAATATGGAACAATCATTACATTATATAATATATTCAAAACTTTGTCATTCAAAAGCTATTTTACTTTATACAGTAATGCAATTGATTGTTATTTTTAGTCTTAAGTAATTTACATGAGATTTCCATGTCAGCTTCTCATCAATAACAAAACCCAAAAGTTTTATTTAATTAACTCTATGAATTTCAATGCTGTAAATTTTAAAGTTGTTTACAACTTTACAAAATGAGTGGTTCACAGCACAAACAAAATGTAGTTAGCTCCTCCACTGGTATAGCCATCACAGCAGAGAGCTAGACAAACTGTGTGAAACTTTTCTTAGAACAATTTCAGACAATACAGTACTCTTTCTTTTACTCTTTCTTTTTAAGTGATTGTATAGTGGTTTTAACATTAACATGGATTTAATGCAATCTGGTTTTAACCCTATTTTAGCTTACCATCTTTTTTTCTTATTAGTTTTTATGAATGAAATAAGAAATTAGAAAAATATATACAGATAACAGTCAAAATGAAATATTAAATTGTCCTACAGCACCCTCTGGTGGTTCACAAAAAAATAGCCGTTAACCTTGTGTCGTCATGGCAACGAACAACCGTTGCGCTGTACAATATATGACCGTTAACGTAACGGGTCTGAACATTTTATATACAGTAACACAATTAATTACCTGCAAAATGAGTGGTTCACAGCACAAACAAAATGTAGTTAGATCCTCCACTGGTATGAGCCATCTAGAGAAAGTAGCATTTATGAATTTATTATCTGAGCAACTCATATAAACCAAACATGTATCACTATCAACGGTTATGTATCAACACAATGTTGATACTGTACATAACCGTGTACATTACAATAAACTGTGTATATTACAATAATTTCACATTAGCATACTTTTTAATACTTTTGTAAGATAACCGGACTCAGACACAAGTTAGCTAAGGTTAGCTACAAAAGTTCTTTTTTTAAGCTACACAAGTTTAGCTAACGTTAGCTGCATGTACGTTCAACCACAGAAGGTTAATTCAAGAGAACAAAGCTACAAAACAAACAAATCAGAACCAATTACCTTCAACTTCTGAATGGATTGCAGCAAGTTTAGGACAGGAGTTCCGTGACAAAAGAACTGAACACAGTTGAGCTCCGATAAAAATGACCACAGCAGCAGAGAAGAACAACGGTTGAAGAGCGCGGTAACGGTTCAACAAGAGTGCCGTTGATTGGTTGGAACATGATCACGTGCTACCTCCGCCAATCCAATCACAGACACATCTATGAATCCAATCATAAAGCTCGGGTTCCGAAGTTATTCTTCGTGTTTTTTTAATAATAATAATGTCTTTTCCTGTCATCTGCGTATGTTTCCCATACACAGACGAAATTCGTCTCTGCATTTAACCCAACCACCTACCAGGTGGTGCAGTGAGCAGCCAGAAAGCGCCCGGGGAGCTGGAGAATTAGATGTGCACTCATAGACACCCCAAGGTGTGTAGTGGCCGGGACGCGAACCCGCGTCCTTCGGGTTCCAAGTCAAAAGCCCTGCCACTACACCATCTTGGCTCC
>JBBPBX010030018.1:11099-35475 GCA_038048925.1 Garcialebias charrua
ATACATACATACATACATACATACATACATACATACATACATACATACATACATACATACATACATACATACATACATACATACATATATTGCCCTTTTTGTTTCATGCCAGAGTTTAAACAAAAATCATATTTTAATAAATAAATTAATAAACAGGTCTCTCTTGAAAAAGCGTTGTTGTAACTCAATGAGAATACCCTGTATAAATAAAGATTGAATGAAACTTATGGATGATCAGGCTGTAGATGTTTTGGTCAAATAAATCTAATATATGCAATTTGAAGCAACATTGCTTCTGATTTCTATTACCACATTAAATAATACTAGTCCACAAAGTTCACTGGTTTTTAACATTTTTTTTAACCTTACTTAGTTTACAGTAGCCCCTCGTTTATCACAGGGGATCCATATACCCTGCAGCCCTGTGGTAAGTGAAAAACCCCAAAGTAGGAATAATAGTACAAGTAGTAAGTAGTAGTTTATTTTTGTATTTATACATGTATAAATATATAAATATATAAATATNCTGCAACCTACGGCTCTGGAGCCACATGTGGCTCTTTGGTCCCTTCGCATCAGCTCTTTCAAGCTTTGACCAAAACTAACAACAAAACTGAATTTTATAGGATGTTGTACCCACAACAAAAAACGACTAGTTTTAGCTGTTTTTCTGTAATTTCCTTTGCAAATATGTGGAAATTAGTACAAATACACAGATTAAATTATACTCCTTTAACTTTTTGCTTTTTTCTTCTTTAAAGTAGGATACTCAATTTCTCCAATATAAAAAAAAACACATAAGCCTGAACTGTTCATTGTTTGTTTTACAAAAAAATATATATTTTCTTTTACAAGAATCCTGTGATAGACTTGCAACCTTTAATAGCTAGATCAATTGCAGTACTGTATAAAGTCAGGGATTTTTTAATTGATAAAGCTTTGCATATGTTGTATAACACAATCATTGCTCCACATTTAATCTATTGTATTGAGGTTTGGGGAAAAGTGTGCAAAACAATTACAAAGCCTGTTTTTATTTTACAAAAGAGAGCTGTAAGAGTAATCACCAGAAAACATTTCAGTCACCCATCAAACACCTTGTTTCTTCAGCTAAACTTATTGAAATTCCAGGAATTGGTAGAATATAGTATTTTATCAGTTATGTATAGGGCTCATAATAACACATTACCTTTAAATATCCAAAGAAATTTTATAAAAAGACAAAGTTGTTACAATCTCAAAGGGACAGAGATATTCATCAAACCACAATTCAGAACCAGCTTAAAGGGACGGTCTACCTCAATTCAGGGAGTTCGATTGTGGAATGCTCTGGAGAGTGATGTTAAAAATGCAAAATCAATGTATACATTTAAGAAAAAGGTCAAAAAGGACTTGCTCAAAAACTATATATGATGTAACTTAGTGTGTTTGTGTATTACACTTATGTTGTACTTATGATGTAGCTTAGTGCGTTTGTGTATTACAGTTAGAAAAATCAAGTAGAGTTATTCATTTTGTGACGTAGTTTGTGTATTACAGTTAGAAAAAATGGTGTCAGTCGATTTGGAACAATACACAAGACCGGAAAATCTGGTAATTACTGGCTTGGAAATAAAAAATAGATTGTACTCTAAAGTCACAAAAAATGAAGGAATAACGGAGGATTGATATTGACTATGAGGACATTTCAATGTGTCATACAATACCCACTGGAAATCTTAAACCAGTAAGGTTCATCAGTAGGAAAATTAAAAATAGAATAATCATGCAGGCAAAAAAATTAAGAGGAACAAGAATTTACATAAATGAACACGTAACAAAAAGAAATGGTATTATTGCAAAGGAAGCCAGAATCCTAAGAAAACAAAACAAAATAGTAGCAACATGGACGAAAAATGGGAAAATCTGGATCAAAGTGCAAGAAGATTCACAACCGAAAGTAATACAGGATTTATCTAACTTGGAAAAGCTCAAGACATGAATATGATATGATCAAGATTCACTCCTTAATAATATACATAAAAAAATCTATAAAATTAACACCATGAAGAATAATTACACAAACTCATGATGCCGTATGATAAATCGGACCTTAGAATATATGATGCCGATGACGAAATAGAAAAAAATGTACTTCCATTATTCAACAAAAGTAATTATTATGACGAAATTCAATTTAATGATATTAAGATTAAGGATGAAAGTATCTCCATTATTCACATTAATTGTAGAAGTATTAATGCAAGTTTAATGAGGATAACTGAATATTTAAAAAATCTAAATAAAACCTTTTCAATGGCTAAATGATGACAATATCGATAATGCTTTTATAGAAGGTTATGAACTATATTACAAAAACAGACACAAAAAAGGTGGAGGAGTAGCTCTATTTGTTAATAATGGAACCAAATGTAAACAAATTGATGCCATGTCTATAGCTATAGACAATTTAATGGAACTATAGAAATAATAAATAAAAATGACAAAAATTTAATAATAAGTTGTGTATATCGTGCACCAGGGTCAAACATAGTCATTTACTGACAAAATCCTGGAGTTGTTTGGAAAGAGAGGTAACAAAACGGTCTTTTTATGTGGTGATTTTAACATCGATCTGGGTAATTCAGATGACTCAGTTAGTTAACTAATAAAGTTAGTGCATTTGTTAATGCAATGTGTAGTCTGACTTTGTTTCCCTTGATATCTAATCCGACTAGAATAACAACTCATAGTACAACAACAATCGACAATATCTTCACGAACTTGACTGATGAAACTAATATAAGTGGTATTTTAAAAACTGATCTCAGTGACCACTTGCTAGTTTTTATGATTTGTAAAATGGAAAATAATATCAGATATCCGAATACAAGACCAAAAAATCAAATAAACACGAACAAAGAGCAAAATTGTAGGGGTGTAACGGTACACTAAAATCACATTTCGGTTCGGTTCAACTACAAGGAGGGCTCGGTTCGGTTTATTTTCGGTACAAAAAAAAAAAGACAAAATAAAGACTTACAAAATGTTTATTTTGAAAATATACCATACCATACCATACCATTTTATTTATAAAGCACTTTCAACAGGAACAAGTCCACACCAAAGTGCTGAACAAACAAACACGTAACAGGCAACACAGACAATGAAGTACAACACGAAAAACATAAAAACATTGCAGATCATAAGTAAAACGATCAAATATAAATCAGCTGGCATTGAAAGCAATGGAGTAGTAGTGAGTTTTTAACCGGGATTTGAAAACTGAGAGGGAGGGGGCCTGTTTGATGAGCAGCGGTAACTCGTTCCAGAGTCTTGGGCCTGCTACAGAGAACGCCCTGTCACCCCTGCGCTTAAGGCGAGTTTCTGGAACTCTTAAGAGTACCCGGTCCTCTGACCTCAAAGCACGTGGAGGGACATATGGGTGTATCAGATCCGAGAGATAGGCGGGGGCGAGACTGTTCAGCGATTTGTAGACATACATGAGAATTTTGAATTGGATTCGAAGATGAACCGGTAGCCAGTGCAGGGAGGCCAAGACTGGTGTAATGTGCTCTCTTTTGCGTGTGCTGGTTAAAAATCGGGCAGCTGCGTTCTGAACCAGTTGTAATCGTGCAATGGTGGCTTGACTGACGCCAAGCAGAAGTGAATTGCAGTAATCAAGCCTAGATGTAATGAATGCGTGAATCACTGTCTCCAGGTTGTTTTTTGATAATATGGGCTTCAGCTTAGACAGACGCCTCAGCTGGAAAAAACAGGATTTGACGATCATGTTTACATGACTGTTGAGTTTCATGGAAGGATCCATTATCACTCCCAGATTTGTGACTTTTTGTTTTTCGGACAGGGGTAGAGCAGAAAGGTCAATGCAGTGGTTCGAGGTTGTGTCATTGGGAAGGAACAATATGGCTTCAGACTTCTTATCGTTGAAGCTTAAGAAATTTAAAGCCATCCAGTCCCTGATGTCAGCCAGGCAGTCGAGCAGAGGTTGAATAGAGCCTGTACCATTTTGTCTTAGGGGGAAGTAAATTTGACAGTCATCGGCGTAGAAGTGGAAGGGTATATTGTGTTTCCGGAAAATAGCACCGAGTGGCAGCAGGTATAAGGAGAACAAGAGAGGACCCAGGATGGACCCCTGCGGAACCCCCCATTTAAGAGCCGCCACTGCAGAAGTAAAATCATTGATGGACACACAAAAAGACCTGTCAGAGAGGTAGGATCTGAACCAGTCTAGGACTGACCCTAAATATGCCAAAAATATGTTTGTATTGTATTGTAGTAATAAATAAAAGTTACCCATTTGGGATATTTTAAATAAACAGCACTCTACAATAAATAAACTATATTAACAATAATAAAAATCTTAATAAATACAATAACAGTCAGAACAATAAGCAGCAGACTGTTTATGATCTAACTAATCAAGTTTTTGTCCAGTAGCAGCAATGTGGCTGTATTTGTCCTCATTGCTGTACTCACAACTTCTTGGACCTGCTCCTCCAGGTGGGACAGGTCCTGGAAAAGTTCAGAGTTCAGTTCAGTCATCACACACTTCTTAGCTGCAGGTGATCTCTGGTGGATGTCTGTCCCTGAAGTGGACAAAGAGAGCAGCTACCTCTGTCCCAGACTTGTAATAAAACAAAGAGATTAAAAAATAAGTTAATAAGATTATGATTTTAAACAAAAAAGATTATTTAGATAATAATAAAATAACAATACCTCTTGGTTGAAGTTCTCACTCATCTCATCAGGGCTTTAATCAGCTCCAGGGCTTGTTGACAATAGTTTTTTCATAAAGAGCTGAACTTTTTGAGTGATGGATGTCTCGTAGCGGTAGCGAGGATCAGTAACTTTAAAGCCTGCACATATAACAACATTCAGACTTAGATTCAGAACTCATACAGTTTGTGTTATTGCTCTGGACCGATCTAATTTACCTGAAGAAGTAGTTTAAATGAAGCTGCTATGTTGTTAGCGCACTTTGTAACAGCTACGGTTTCTTTGTTCACATTCCGATGACGTAGTTTCAAGCGCGTTCACGTTAGACGTGTTGTCTGTTGCAAAGAACTACATCACGCAGCTGCTGCAAGGTCGTCCACACACACAGCTTTGTGTCACGATCCATTTAAGTGTGAACCCAAAAAGCAGGCAAGATGATGAAGCAGGAGATGTTTCAAACTAAAACTTATTTATTTACCAAACAACACAAAACAAAAGCCGGCGTGGCGGCAAAACTCTCAAACTCAGATTTTAGGCAGGCAGGCAAAAACAGAGGACCGTGATGTCTGTGACCAGAGCTGGAACCAAAGATTCAACAACAATGACTGAGCAAGTTGGAAGGGGATCACTGGAGACTAAATGCAGGGCAGAACAGGTGTAAGGAATGAAAGTGATTGCTAAGGCTGAGGGGGTGTGGTGAACTGTTGATTGACAGGAGGGCAGGGCATGAGCAGAAGGAACAAGTAGAAATGAGCAGATGAGCTGAAGTGAAAAGAAAGGACAGAATCAAAGTAAAAACAAGACAAGAGGGCATGAGCAGAAGGACAGAGGTGGGTAGAGTATTCAAAATTTTTACTCAAGTAAAAGTATTGTTACTTGAACCAAATAGTACTCAAGTAAAAGTAGTGAGTAGGCATCCAAAAATTTACTTGAGTAAAAGTAATAAAGTACTTTGATAATAACCTACTCAAGTAGTGAGTAACTGCGGAGTACCATCTCGTGACATTAAATTATAACATGCAAATGGATTTACAAGGAAACATAACTTTTAATGAGACTGAACATACATTGTTAACACAAAGGCAATACCAGCCAAAAGGATTTAGAAATAAACCACTTATCTTTTACATTGTTGTAAATAAAATAAAAAACACAAAGGCAACTGTAGCCCAAATAATTCTGCTAAATAATAATAAACTTGACTTTCTGCAAAACTTTGTTTCTACCAGTAAATGTTGGAACTCATTTTCTTACATTTTGACATCCTATAAACAGCACTAACTGTTTACCAGAATCTCCGACGTCACTCAACATGTTGTGGTCACGTGACTGGTTGGCTTTACTTGATTGGTTACATGTCAGGTGACAATAAGTTACGCAATAATTTTGCTGCGAATGTTTTTACATACTTGAAACAAAAGTAACTGTAGCGATCGGCATAAAGCCCATAGTAACTAAGTAAAAGTTGCGGTTTTCTCCCCTAAAATTTACTTAAGTAAAAGTATAAGTGTTTCACATTTAAACTACTCTCACAAGTACAATTTTCTCAAAAAGCTACTTAAGTAAATGTAACGGAGTAAATGTAACTCGTTCCTACCCACCTCTGCAGAAGGATGAGTAGAAATGAGCAGATGAGCAGAAGCAGGCTGAGGAGGAAGTGAAAAGAAAGGACAGAAACAAAGTAAAAGCAAGAAACATTCACACAAGGCACAGAACACAAATTAGCAGGGCATAAGAAACAGGAGCAAAGGAAGGGTGACAGGCATTACTGGATTAATGCCTAAAAAAGGACTGGACAGAAGAATATGGCAGAGGAGAGACAGGCTGAACTAAAATTGGACAGTGGACAGAAGGGGCAAGAAATGTGACAGAAGGAAGTCAGGGGCAGAGGAAGGGTGACAGGCATAAGCATAAAGGGAGAGGGTCAGGCTAAAGGGAGAGGGTCAGGCTAAAGGGAGCGGGTCAGGCCAAAGGGGAAAGGTCAGGCGGCCAAAGGGAGAGGGGAGCGGGTCAGGCTAAAAGGTCAGCGGGGCCGAGGAGAGAGGGTCAGGCTAAAGGGTCAGCGGGGCCGAGGGAAGAGGGTCAGGCTAAAGGGTCAGCGGGGCCGAGGGAAGAGGGTCAGGCTAAAGGGTCAGCGGGGCCGAGGGAAGAGGGTCAGGCTAAAGGGTCAGCGGGGCCAAGGGGAGAGGGTCAGGCTAAAGGGTCAGCGGGGAGAGAGGGTCAGGCTAAAGGGTCAGCGGGGCCGAGGGAAGAGGGTCAGGCTAAAGGGTCAGCGGGGCCGAGGGAAGAGGGTCAGGCTAAAGGGTCAGCGGGGCCGAGGGAAGAGGGTCAGGCTAAAGGGTCAGCGGGGCCGAGGGGAGAGGGTCAGGCTAAAGGGTCAGCGGGGCCTAAAGGGTCAGCGGGGCTGCTGAACGTGACAGCTTTGAATGTGCGCTCGTCTTAACAAGAAAGCCATAACGTTACCAAACAGGAGACCGGAGCGAGCAGCTAATGGCTAATAATGCTGCGCGTGCTACGCGATAATAGCTCCGTGCTGAAACGCGCCCAGAAAATTTAGTTCCGCGGCGCATATGTTAACGTTCAATGAGTGAAAAAAATAACAGAAACAGTACGGAGGTGGACCGAACAGAACGTGTTGTACCGAAACGGTTCGGTACACCCACTACAACCGTTAAAGTTGTAATAGATAGTTTCAAAAAAGATTTTAAAAAACAACATTGGAATTGTGTGTATGTGGATGACGTAAACAAATCATATGATGAGTTTATGACTATCTTAGATAACTTGTACAAAAAAAATTGTGTGCAGAAAAATTCCACGCAAAAACGCAATATTGATCAACCATGGATGACAACTGGACTAAGGAACGCATGTAAGAATAAGAACCATTTGTATTCTTGTTTCCTGAAAACAAGAACACCTGAGGCGGAAATCAAATATAAAGAGTATAAAAATAAATTAATAGGAATTATAAAAAAAAACAGAAGAAGGAATATTATAGTAAATTGCTACATAACACACGTGGTGATATGAGAGCAACTTGGAATGTAATGAACAGTGTTTTAAACAAACACAAGAAAGCAATGTGTATGTCCCAATATTTTATGAATGAAAATGATGGAATACTAAATGAAAACAAAGTAGTAAATTGATTCAATGATTACTTTGTAAAAGTTGGATCAAATCTTGCAAAAACAATTTCCAAAGTGGACAAGGATGTGTGTTATTAAAGGTTGTGAAAATACATTGTTTCTACAAGAGACTGATAAAGATGAAATAATCATGATAGTTAAAATTTCAGATAAAAGGTCTAGAGACTGGTGTGACATGGATATGATGGTTGTCAAAGACATAATAACTGATGTTATTGATCCGTTCACTTACATTTGTACACAAAGGGCATATTTCCTGATAAAATGAAAGTAGCTAAAGTGGTCCCTATTTTCAAATGCGGTGATAGGGGCAACTTCAGCAATTACAGACCAATATCATTGCTCCCACAATTCTCAAAAATTCTTGAATTTTTTTTCAATCAGATTAGACGATTTTCTTATAAAGTACAACATTCTAAGTGATAGACATGGGTTTCGATCACAATATTCAACATCTATGGCTTTAATGGAATTTATGGAACAAATCACCACAGCTACTGACAATAAACAACACTGTATAAGTTTATTTATTGATTTAAGGAAGGCTTTTGACACTATTGATCACAAAATTCTCATTAATAAATTGGACAAGTATGGTGTTAGAGGACTTGCACTTAAATGGATAAGTAGCTATCTAAAAGATAGAAAACAATTTGTTCAGATAGAGGAAAATAGATCAAACTTTTGTAATATCACATGTGGAGTCCCACAGGGTTCAATACTTGGTCCAAAATTGTTTAATCTATATGTGAATGATTTAGTGATGGTGTCCGGACTTTTTGCTGACAATGCTACCTTTTTTTATTCTGGTAATGATTTAAATTAAATGTCTGAATGTTTAAATATGGAATTTGTTAAATTACAAAACTGGTTCAAATTAAACAAACTATCATTAAACTTAGATAAAACTAATTACATGTTATTTAGTAAAAAAAACAAAAACTACGGGGTTTTCTCTAAAGATTGATGATGTTGAAATAACCAGAGCAAGTGAAATGAAATTCTTAGGAGTGGTGATAGATGATAAGCTCACTTGGAAACAGCATATTAACTCGGTTAAAACTAAGATATCAAGATCCACAGCTGTGTTGTATAAAGTTAGGGATTTATTGAATGAAAGAGCGTTGTATTTGCTCTATAATGCCATAGTTGTTCCACACTTGATTTACTGTGTAGAGGTTTAGGGAAAGGCGTGTAAAACCTTGACGAACCCTATATTTATTTTACAAAAAAGAGCAGTGAGAACTACTGCGGGAAAACCCTACTGCCATCCTTCGAATATATTATTTAAGCAACTTAGGTTGCTTAAGTTTTATGATTTGGTGAATTACAACATTTTGTTGAGCTCATAAAAATTCATTGCCTCTAAATGTTCAAGTAAATTTTGTAAAAAGAATGAGCTGTTACAACCCGAAAGGAATGGAGATTTTTGCAAAGCCAAAATACAGAACAAGTTTGAAAGGAGGGTGTGTATCAATACAAGATGTTGACTTGTGGAATAGTTTAGAAAATGAAATTAAAACTACTAACTCACTTATAGTCTTTAAAAAATGATTAAAGCTAATATGTTAATTAAATACTCAAATTGTCAACTTATACTAAAATAATAATAATAATTATAATAATAATGTTTTTTGTACTAAAAACTTAAATGTGTATTCAAATCATGTAAATTGCTTAAATTTTGTATCATTGGTTGAGTGGCTTGGAAATTTGTACATTTGATTGAGTTATTTTTATTGATCTCGCTTTTTTGTTTTTGTTATAGATAAAAGGGGCAGGTAAAAGATTCTTTTCTTCTCCCTGTCTCCTTTCATTTTCTTTTTTTTCCTTTTATTGTTATAATGTAAAAATGTTTTCTCTTTACAAAATGTAAAATGAACAAATAAATAAATAAAAAATAAAAATGAAAAATACAAACACAACTGGTTTCCATGCTTGAGGGAGACTGAGTTGTGATTGTCACTTGTGGAGACCACACCTTGGCTTGAAGTGAAACACACACACACACACACACATACACACACACACACACACACACACACACACACACACACACACACACACACACACATATATACAATCAAACTGTACAGATTTACACAGAACATGAAAAGAGATTATGATCACAAAGGTTGGCATTAGTTGGCAACATTACAATTGGTGTCCTCACCTATTTCTAAGAAGGGAAATGGAGAATGGATTTATAATGGAAGGTTTTATGATGAATATTACTGTATAAGAGAATTTTTGCTATAGATTCTGGTTTGAGTGTTAATTGAGTGCTTTTAGTTTATAGAGTGGTTTGAAATCCCTTTGTGCAAACCAGGATGACTCGGTTAAGGGTAAATGCTGACAGATGTAACAAAATAGGATTGGCTAAAAGATAATTGATTTTGATATTGATTAATTATATTTAATAGGGTTTTTGAATCAGGACAGTGACTCTCCATTTAGATTCAAAAACAGGTATCATGATGTGTTTAGAGCAGACTCAAACAGCATTGTGGTTTTGCATCCTGAACCTCTGGTTTTTGATAACCAAATAAGATATTCACATGTATAGGTTGGTACAAAGCTGGGTCTGCTATCAAATGTGACTTTTATGAAAACACCTGAAAAACTGCACTGCCTCAAGTGGAGCCTATGAACCTTTCCTAGCTGAAAGGCACCTTTCCTAGCTGAGCAACAAGCTGAGGGGCCAATCTGAGGGTCCCTGAGGGTCCCTATTCCTCAGATTGACAGACAAGCTCCTTCACTGTCCAGTTTTAAAACTCTTTTAAAAGCACATTTTTATTCACTGGCACAGACTGAATTTGTTCTGCACTGCTTTTATTGTTTTTATTGATCTTAATGTTTTAACAACTGTTTTATTTTTATGTGTTTAAATGTTCTTGATTTTATGTACAGCACTTTGTTGCAGCTGTGGTTGTTTTAAAGGGCTCTATAAATAAAGTATTATTATTATTATTATTATAACAAGCTGATGGGTCAAGCTGAGCTATGTGAAACATTGTCCAGTTGAGGACCTGGTCCCGGCCTCAACAACAAGTATTACTGTATGAACTGTGATGTTGCACACAGATGAACTCATGAACTCTTGAACGCTTGAACATACAGTATACCCAAGCAAAAGAAGGAACAGTGTTGGTTAAGGTAGTCAAGCTGTCAGAAGTCACTGAAAGAAAACTGGAGCCCAGATGAAATATCAGCTTTGTATGTGATGTATGATAGTGATGCAATAATCAGTTTTCAGGGATCAATGTTGCATTTTGTTGTTACATGAATAAGCATGCACATAGACTCATTTTTCAGACATACAAGAAAATGACACATAGAGAAGGCTGACATCATGATTATTAGCAGTCTGCTTTTAGATGAAAACTACAATATTTCAAAATTCTTAAACGTAAAAATTTAGATATTTCACATCTTTATTCTTGCAGGTTAGTGTCAGTGAGTTGCAGGGACTCACTTGAAAAAGAGACCTGTATAGGAAACCTGAAATGGATGGAGTTTCCAACATGCAGATTTAGTATAAAACATCTGTTTGCTTTTGCCTTGGACTGAGATAACTGCCGTTTGTCTGGTTTGTTACAAGGGATGAAATTTATTTATTTGTTGATTTTTTAGATGAAAATGATATAGGAACTGGTTCTATATTTAGTTTTATGATTTTAAAGTCTAGACGGAATATTTTACAGTAAGCTTGTTTGCATATTCTTACAATTCGATAAAGTTCTAGGTTTTTATATTTCTGAAACAGGGACACTCAGGCCCTGTACACACGTAGCCTGGTGTTTGAAAAACGAATATTTGCACACAAAAAAATATCTCTGTCCATACATGTTCGAATATCTAAAATGTTTGTCTACATGTCCCGTTTTTTTCACCACAGAACGTTGTAAAGTTGTAAAGAATATGCTGAACCCATAGGTGGCAGTGTAGTGCTGTCACAACCTTTCAACCCATGCAGCAACACTTCCTGTTATTTATTTTTTTTTTTTCTTTCGTTTGTGTGGACAGACCGTGAGGTTGAACTACTATTAAATACCGTGTTGGAGTACAAAGTTAATAAAACGCAGGAAAATGTCGACTAGGAATCATGTCAGAGCAGGTATGTTGACTTTTTAGTGCTTTTTTTAGAACATTATGTGACGTGAGCGCCGCTCAGCTGGACCGGCAGAACCGGTTCTGCCGGTCCAGCTGGAGCAGAAACCTCTGTTCTGAAAGTCCACACGCAGACTCGAAAACGAAGAGTTCTCGTTTTGTTATTATTCGTTTATAGTTACATCAACAGGCGTTCACGTGTGGATGAAAGGCTAAACCGCATGCTAAACTGTTCGGTTTTACTGATAAACGGCTACGTGTGTACAGGGCCTCAGACTGTGTGTTAGTAAACAGGAAACTGTTTCAAAGGGGGAGTTTCAAAGTCAAAGTCAAAGTCAACTTTATTGTCAGAACTGCAATATGTACAGGACATACACAGGACCGAAATTGCGTTTCTCTCAGTCCCTCGGTGCAACAGTAACCATCTAAACACTAAACACTAAAACATTTAATAAACATAAGCATAAAATAGTAAAAAAGTGTAACACTGTCCTGAGTTTTTCATAATAGTATAAAAGTATGAAAATTTACACCAACACTGAAACACCAAACACCCCTGAAACACCAAACACCCAATGAACATAAGCATAAAATGAAATAATAAATGGAGTTAATAGGTTCGGGAGCAGGGCCACGCCCAAATCACGCCTCCAATTATCCCACGCAACCTACTTATACCTCGCTCACCTATACATAGTTCCCATGTGACGTCACATCCGTCTTACTTCCGGGTGGACCCTCATTTTGAAAGTCAGAACAGGGGACAGCGCGGTCTAATGGATGTTCATTTTTCACGTTTTTTTTGTGTGTTAATTTCTAATTAATTGCAATGATTACTTGGTGTTGTGTCAGTGGGTGTTCCAGTCGGGTAGACGTTTGGGCAACGCGCAGGTTTCACTTAATCAAAAAAAAAGTAAACGTGAAGGATTTATCTCATCGGAGAAGCTGGACTGCAGCCCCTTCTCTCTTGCCTCTTATCAACAGGTCCTGTTCACGCTCGTTCGGGCTCATTCGTAACTAGTTAACAACTAGTTATGGGGTGTACCCACAGGGTCCTGTTCACGTGAAACCGGTCCTATTTTGGTGCCTGCCTCACTGAGGTACAAAGGTCCGGTTCTTTAGGGTCCAGTTATGACATCAGCACAGTGTGGTCACTGATTGGTCAGGGGGCGTAGTCCTAGGTCGGAGGGCGGAGATTCAGTCTTCTCCAGTAGGTGGCGGTATGCACCTGAACGTTGTTTGCAATCCGCCAAGAAGAAGAAGAAGATTCAGTCTTCCAGGAAATGCATGCAAACTGCCATCCCGCCAAACTCTAGAACAACAAGTTGGAGGAGCACATTTTTGAGAATTAACACAGGCTAATAATTATGTCACAACCGTGGTCAAACGCGGAGGTTCAGGCTTTTCTGTATTTGCTGGCCGATGAAAATATTCAGAGGGAGCTGGATGGAGTGACGTGCAATGAAAAGATTTTTCAAGAGGTGTCTGCGCAGGTGAGTGTTTTCTAACTTTAAGCATATTTCCAGTGAGTCATGCAACTGTTTCTTAGCTTTTTTGGACTGCGGAAAGACCGTTTCAGAGACTGACTTCAGGCAACAGCCGAGAGGCTTTTAGGAAAAAAAAAAAAAAGATGGCGGAACGGCTCGTTTCTCTGAAATATAACAAGAAAATCACATAAACAATATTTGTTAGCTCGAAATTGTAGCAGAGGAGGTGTGTCTGAGTCTATCATTTGCTTAATAAATGCACTTTAATGGTCTAATTCGCCGAGTTGGCAGCTGTTTTCAAGGTTCGAAGCAGAGCAGAATGTGGAATATGGCAGGCCGTTTGAGTCGATAATAGCGAGTGAAGATTCTCAGTCATCCAGGACATGGTAAATTCTAAAAAGTGCAAGGAAGGAAAAAAATAGTCTAAAGCATAGTATAATAAATAAAGTCCAGTTGTTTTTGTCTTGAACTTTTTTGAATTTATCATTATAGCCACGTTTTCATATTACGTGATACAACCGCCAACTTCATGCCATACATGTTACTTCTGTTTTTGTTTTTGGTTTGATTTGGTTCAGTCAGAATAAATGGAAACGGTCATATCTCAGTCCAAAAATGGTTTATAAATATGGGGAAAAATCCATAAATTTGTCACTTAGGCCTATAGGCCTGTATTAATGTGTAATGTGATTTATTTCAGGTTAATCAGTCAGTTCCTGTGTAAAGATCCTCTAGCCGTGGGTGTCCTTGGAGAAGGATGGGACAAGTCACTGCACTGTAAAGCAAGTATGCCATGACAGAAACACTCCAAACTTTGAAAATTACAGATAAAAGCAAAGGACAATGATGTTTAGAGGAGATTATAACAATAATTTTGTGTTGTTTGCCAGATGGGGCAGTGAAAACAGCCAGACAGACATATGAAGCCATCGCTGAACTGCTGCATCAGGATCTGATCTTGTGACTCCAGACTACACATCAACTGCAGCCGAACAGACCTCAGAGCTTCTCCTGATGCTCTGCTCTCCTGCACCTTGTCCACATTGTGCCAAAGATGTCCTCGGTGCCTCAGTAAAAAAAAAAACAGTCCTGCATTGACAACACAAACAGGTCCTATGAACTCAGCAGATGTCATACAAGCTCAGTTTGTGACGGAGCAGGGGTACTGTGACTTCATGGTGTTTTTCATTCAACCTTTATTTAGTCAGGTAAATCTCATTGAGCCTCGTGGACTCTTTTACAAAAGCGACCTGCTACAAACTAAAGAACTTTAGTTCTGGGTCAGATGACTTTATTCACAGAGGATTGTGTCTGATGGTGAGTTCTTTACAGAAGCAGTGAAAAATGTAGAAATGTTCTACAGGTCAGCATTTTTACCTGAGCTATTGGCCAAATTTTACTTTTAATTATTGTTACATGTTTTGGAACAACAGGTTAAGATTCCAGTGATGATATTTTAAGTTCATATTTCATACATAACTGCAGATTTAGTAATATGTTTTTCTGTTTCTACAAATAACACCAATCTTTCATTTTTTAAAACTGTTACAATTTTATTGACATGTAACATTTACAGTATTTAAATAAAGTTGCTTTGATATTTTGATTGGAATTGATTGATTACATATTGTTAAGTTTATATTACAAATGTTTTAGTTTGGAACACACTTGTTGATCAACTGGGACAATGGAGCGGCGCAGATTTTTTAGGATGCATGCCACTTTCAGTTTTGTCCAAAGTAGTGTACTCCACCATCATCAATGTGTGTATATATAAATATATATGTATATATATATATGTATATATGTGTATATGTATGTACTGTATATATAAATATATATGTATGTACAGTATATATTATGTATGTATGTGTACATATATGTGTATATATACACACATGTATGTATATATATAAACACGTGTGTGTGTATATATATATATATACTCACGCATATGTTTGTATGTGTACACATATATGTGTATATATACACACATATGTATGTATATATATAAACACGTGTGTGTGTATATATATATATATACTCACGCATATGTTTGTATGTGTACACATGTATGTATATACAATATATATACATATATGTGTATATATACACACACATATATATATATATATATATATATATATATATATATATATATATATATATATATATATATATGTAACATAGTTAATATTGAATATAATTCCACTTGTCATTACTTCCAAGTTTAGGTTCATGTGTAATGGGTGAAACAGCGCCCCCTCTGGCTGATTGGCGGTTATAAATATTGTGAACACAGACATCTCATTGCCAGTTAATACAAGATGGGCATGAGGTAGGTCCACTGAGTTAAACGCTCCAGTAAAATATTATGTTAGCTTGATGCTGACATGAAATGATTTTCCTCATAAGGTGCTGTACCCGCTGTGATGAACCTGATTTATGATCAGTCCATATTCTGTTCTGTACAGGTACACATTATTTTATTTATTTGTATTTCTGTTTAATATTAATGTTGTAAATACGGCAGTTGGCCAGTTCATACGAGATGGGCATGAGGTGCTGTACCCGCTGTGATGAACCTGATTTATGATCAGTCCATATTCTGTTCTGTACAGATAAACAACGTTTCACCTCATCCTGTCTCCTGGTCCTTAATAACACAACGCAGACCTGATTTATTCTGAACGAATTCACCATTTGATGAGGTTACATTGGTGCCTGTGACCCGTTCTTCAACTTCTCCAGCGCGAGTGGCTGCGTCTACTTTCTGGAGCCGCGGCAGTTGGTGGGCTGCGTCTACACCCTGGAGCCGCGGCAGTTGGTGGCTGCGCGCGCATCTGTCCCGTTCATCAGACCCGGCCGGTACCGCAGCCCCGTGTGGATTCTTCGCTGCTCAGTCTGGTAGTGCAGTGGCCAGTCTGAAAGTGTGGAGCTATTTTTTTTAATTCATTTTAACCGTTTTGTGTTGATTGAGCGCTGTGGCTGCACTATGATACAGGAGGTCTTTTTTTCTTCTTTCTTTCTCTCTCTCTCTCTCTCTCTCTCTCTCTCTCTCTCTCTCTCTCTGCGCTGCGCTCTCTGAAGGAGGAGGGGCACTTTGAGACAAAATAAGTTTTAATGTTTTTACAGCTTTTTCATTCAGGTTTTTCTTGTTGATTTGTTGAAGGTGCACTTTTGCTCGTGTTTAATTTGTAAGTGATCAAATTAATAATAATTAATAATAATAATAATTAATAATAATAATAACTGAAAATTATTATTACAGTATATATATATATTTTTTTTTTGTTTTTTTGTTGCTTTTGATCATTAAGGGCTGAGTTATGGCAAGCAATAATTATTTTGGTAGGGGGAGGGGGTTTGAAATGTTTACTCCTATGCCTGCAGTTGCCAGAGGTAGGGGTTTGTATTTGAATACCCCAGAAGCATCCACACCAAAATCAAATTTTGTTTATGTGGGTGAAAGAGTTAATGACACTGTTAATGCTCCACAGTGTGAAGTTGATGGTAGACTTTTGAGTGACATAGCTTCACGAATTGGAGTTTCAATAGGTGAAAGTATTGCAGCTTGCATTGAGACCCGTTTGAGTAATACAGTGGGTCCAGGGGTGGTTGGAGCTACAGCTAACGAGTCTACCATGTTAAATGTCATTGTTCGCCCTGATGTGAAAGAACCTGTGAGTTTTAAAGGGGATCATGATTCATGTTCAGTCCAAGAGTGGGAGGTTATGATGTTAACTTATATGAGAAAGAAAGACATCCCTGTGGCTGAACAGGCTGATGAGGTGATCTCTAAGCTGGTGGGGAGGGCACATGAAGTAGTTAAAGTTGGCATACGCAGTAAGCCAGTTTTAAATCTGACTACAGGACCTGAGCCCATTTTTGAGATACTGAAGCAGCACTTCAGTGATACTATGTCCTCTAGCTTGCCCTTAGCAGACTTTTATGCTACGGTGCCCCACCCTGACGAACATCCCTTTGACTATTGGCTGAGACTTAACAAAGCTTTGGACATGACAGAGGACTCTTTAAAGAGACAAAATAAAGCTTTTGACTCTCTGTCTGGTGATCTAGCTGCCATGTTTATCCAGAACTGCCCTGATCCTGAACTGTCACTCATATTCAAATGTAAGCAGCTGAAAGATTGGACAGTGGCTGAAATTCACGAGAAGCTTGTTGAGAATTGCAGAAATCGCAAGCGACTAACCAAACACAAAATGTCAAGCATCCTGTCTTCCCAGCACCAGGAAGTCACCTCGTCTGTGCAGAGTGCGACACTCCGTACTGAAGTACTACCTCCAGCTGCTGCTATTGGGAAGACAGCTGAGAGCTCGCCAGACCGCCTGGACCGGGTCATCGCTCTACTTGAACGTGTGCTGGAGCAGCAGCCACAACAGCACAATGTTCAAAGAAGGTTCAATGTACACACCCAGAGGGACCAGCCGACAAAAGTAAAGCCTGCCTTACCTTGTGCTGTGTGTAGCGAGGGTGGACACACTACTCAGTACCACTGCAGGTCCAACCATCTGTGCTTCAGCTGTTTTGCACCTGACCACATCCGAGCAGAGTGTCCAGGGACTGTGGTGAGGAAGCCTGGGAGCGACAAGCAGGTGGTGCAGCCTCAGGAAAACTGACTGGCCTGCATGTGGTGGGGACAAGTGTTGGGCCTAAAAGTGATCCCCCTGTTGCAAATATTGAAAATGACATGGAGTCTATATGTCAAAGTGCATGTGAAGTGAGAAAAATGGGATATACACCAATAATCCAAAACATTCAGAGACTCAAACAACATGACAACTTGTTTTATGAAAATGTGACACTGGGAGGAGTGGTTACGGTCAGAGCTTTGCTGGATAGCGGGTCGATGGCGTGCACACTGAGCTCTAAAGTAATACCTCAGCTGTTACAGCAGGATGTTTTAAGAAGCCCCGCCCTTGAGCCGACAGCCACTGTGTTGATTGGATGTGGGGGGTCCAGGACATTACCTTCTGGCATGTGCGATCTGGAGATGGATCTTTATGATTACAAAGTGATTGTCCCAACATTGATCGTTGAGAACCAGAATGAAGAACTGATTGTTGGCAGTAACCTGTTGAAATACATTATTAACAGGTTTAAGCTGAAGCAAGACATCCAGGACCAAGGCCCCACAGCACTCTGTGACAGTAGTGATGCAGAGCAGAAACTGCTACATTTGTTGGCAAGGGTGGAAGCTGCCGATTCAGACGCCCATTATGCAGTTGGAACTATCAAAATCAAGCGAGCTGTTACTCTTGAACCCATGACAGAGCATCTGATTTGGGGCAAGTTGCCACAGGTGAATAATCTGTTGGCTGGATGTACTGTTGTCGTGGAGCCAACAACCGCCAGATCTAAACCGAGAACAGTCTTGGTGGGGAGGTCGGTGTCAATCCTGAGAGCAGATGGGTGGCTCCCATTAAAGGTCATTAATCCATCAGACAAGCTGGTTACTTTGAGACGTAATACTAAGTTGGCGGATGTGAGTACTTGTGATTCAGTGGAGATGTTTGCTGGTTCCCAACTCGACATCCAACAACAAGTTCAAGTACCGTTGGACAACAGTACAAAACACAGCCTCGTCTCAGAGGACTCGACTTTACCAGATCATCCTCACCTTGTGGCACCGAGCACAGTTGACACCCCTCAGGCAAGGCTAAGAGGACTGGGGCTGTCGGATGTGGACATTGAGTCATGTGACGTTGCCCCTGAATATAAGGCTAAGCTGGCTGAGCTCATTGTTCAATACCAATCAATCTTTTCAAGGGACAAGATGGATTGTGGTAAAGCCACTGGTTTCCTACATCGCATCAGAGTCATGGATGAGAAACCATTTCGATTGCCATGTAGGCGCATACCACCAACCCAGTATGAAAAATTGAGAGAGGCATTAGATGAGATGGAAGAGCGTGACATCATACGAAAGTCTAGCAGTGAATTTGCATCTCCATTAGTGATCGTGTGGAAGAAGTCGGGTGACCTACGTATCTGTAATGATTTCCGATGGATCAATGCACGCACTGTCAAGGATGCTCACCCACTCCCTCATCCAGCTGATGCTCTAGCAGCTCTGGGGGGCAATGCCTTTTTCTCAACCATGGATTTGACCTCTGGCTATTACAATGTGGAAGTGCATGAAGCTGACCGAAAGTACACTGCCTTTTCATCGCCTTTTGGATTGTATGAGTATAATCGAATGCCTCAAGGACTCTGTAATAGTCCCGCCACATTCATGAGAATGATGCTAAACATCTTCGGTGACCAGAACTTCATGAGCTTGTTGTGCTATCTGGATGATGTCCTGGTGTTTGCTCCAACAGAAGACCTAGCGCTGGAGCGTCTGCACATGGTCTTCCAGAGACTCCAGAGCCATAACCTAAAGCTCGCCCCAAAGAAATGTCACTTTCTGAGGAGGTCAGTGAAGTTTCTTGGTCATATCATCAGCATAGATGGGATCCAGTCTGACCCTGATAAAGTGACTGCTATCACCACCATCACAGAGTCTGACCTTATGGAAATTGGCACAAATATTCCCTCTCAGAAGAAGATCCGTTCCTTTCTTGGCATGGTAGTCTACTACCAGCAGTTTATTGAAGGGTGTTCTGCCATAGCCAAACCGTTGTTTCGGCTAATCTCATGCTCTAAAGGTCCGCGTGGAGGTGGGAGAAAACGCCGCCAAATCCGCAAACAGCTCCGTGCTGAAGATTGGACTACAGATTGTCAGCAGGCTTTCCATCAACTGAAGTGGGCTTTGCTAGATCGTGTGGTGCTGGCCCACCCAAACTTCAGTGAGCCCTTTCTCCTGTCTGTGGATGCCTCTACCGACGGACTTGGTGCAGTCCTGTCACAAGTGCCTGCAGGTGGTTCAACGGCCAGACCGATTGCTTTTGCAAGTAAATCGCTGAGTTATGCCCAATCCAAATATCCTGCACACCGACTAGAATTCTTCGCATTAAAATGGGCAGTGTGTGACAAGTTCCATCATTGGTTGAGAGGCCATCAATTCACCGTGTGGACGGACAATAATCCGCTAACCTACATCCTGTCCAAGGCTCGGCTGGACGCGTGTGAGCAGAGGTGGATCGCTAAGTTGGCGCCATTCCAGTTCAACATCAAGTACATTCCTGGATCAAAGAATGTGGTGGCTGACGCCCTTAGCAGAGAGCCCTTCGTACAGCCTAGTATGCCTCACCGTTTGACGAGAGTGCCTTATGACAAGCTGCTGGCAGAGGCTGCAGTGGTTGGTGCTAATGGAGTCCAGGAGGTGTTTCGCTGGTCAGCTAACCCACCTGAAGTAGCTGAGTGTGACCAACAGATATCTCAGGGTGTGGCGGTTGTTAAGACAGGAGCAGTATCATCATTGGAGGTTGCTGCTGTGCTCCAGGGATGCAGTGAGAGTGGTCCTGTGGTGTATCCGCATGCTCTTCTCCTGCCACAGTTCTCACAGACTGTTCTAACAACCCCACAGGTCAACTCTGAGGTGCTCTCACTTGAAGTGTTGCAGGAGAAACAGAGAAATGACCCAGTTCTAAGTAGGGTGATGTTCTTTGTAGAGAGAAAGTGGAGACCTTCCAGAAGAGAACGTGTCAAGGAGTCATCAGAAGTCCTCAAGCTTTTGAAAGGCTGGGAAAAGCTTGTATTGAGAGATGGAGTCCTGCAACGGGTAGCTAAAAACCCTGTCACAAAGAAAAAGTCCTACCTTTTTGTGGTCCCACGCTCACTGCGCCAGAAGGTGTTACAAGGTGTTCACGATGAGGCTGGTCATCAGGGTCAGCAACGGACCCTGTACTTGACGAGACAGAGATTTTATTGGATTGGCCTAGTGCGTGATGTTACTGAGTATGTACAACACTGCAGACGATGTGTTGTCAGCAAGTCGCCAGAGCCAGAAGCCAGAGCTCCTTTGAAAAACATAAGGACCTCTGAACCTCTTGAACTTGTCAGTATTGATTTCTGGACTGCTGAGGATTCTTCAAACAGTTCACTGGATGTGTTAGTAGCTACTGACCACTTCACAAAGATGGCACACGCTTTCTTGTGCCCCAATCAGTCAGCTAAAGCAGTCGCACACCAGCTGTGGAACAATTATTTCAGCATCTATGGGTTTCCCAAGCGACTACATTCCGATCAGGGGGCCACTTTTGAGAGTTTGCTTATTGCAGAGTTACTGAATGTGGCAGGCGTGCAAAAGTCCCACACTACACCTTATCACCCTATGGGTAATGGCTCATGTGAGAGAATGAACCGGACTCTAGGCAACATGATTCGAGCATTGCCACCAAGAGCTAAACATCGTTGGCCTGAGGCCCTGAAATCTCTGACATTTGCCTACAATTGTACCGTGCATGAGACGACAGGATATGCTCCATTCCTGCTCATGTTTGGAAGGGTGCCACGTCTTCCGGTGGACGTCATCTTTGGTTCAGTGCTCAGTGATCCGGAGGTGGTGGACTATGATCGCTACGTGGAGTCACTACGAAAGGACATGAGAGAAGCTATGGCTGTAGCCCAGTTAACGGCAACTAAACAGCTCCAGCGTCACACTGAGCTATACAACCGGAGAGTACGTGGTGTACTTGTGGAAGTGAACGACAGAGTGCTGCTGGCCAACAAAGGAGGACCTGGAAAAAGGAAGCTTGCTGACCGCTGGGATAGCACGGTGTATGTGGTGATTGGAAAAGATGATGAGAACCACACTTTCAGGATCCAGAATCCCACTACAGGCCAAGTAAAAGTGGTCCACCGCAATCTGATAATGCCAGTAAACTTTCTGCCTCTACCTGAGGACAACCATGATGACCAGGAGGAGGCTGTACTATCTCAAACATCAAGTTCACTTGACCCAAGTGCTGGGAGGTCAGCCATCAGTGATGCTATTTCTGACTCAGCAGAGTTTAGAACAAGAGCGTGGGTATCTGACCTACCTTTGGGAGCAGGCAGTGAGACAGATGTGGAGGATGCTGAGCAGGTGGAGGGCACCGTGCTGGAAGGAGCCACAGGACCTGCGTTGACGGACAGCAGTTCAGCAGACTCTGGTTGCTCAGCAGTCCTGACGGCTTGCCCAGAGACATTTCCGGCTCCTGTTACTGACACTCTCACTGACATACCTGCTACAGTAACTACTACAGTGACAGTAGTTGATGGTGCGACTGACCGTAGATCTAGAGCTGGACGGTTGTTGAGACCAGTGACCAGATTTATTGAAATGATGCACCAAAGAACAGCATTAGTCTGATAAGTTCTTGTATATGAAAAAAAAACTACAGTTTAATTTGTTTCAACTTTGACCTAGAGGTGTTGTAACAATTTTCATATTTCATGTTTGTTTTGCTATTTGGGAGGTGAGTTTGCAGTTACACATTAACAAAATATGTAAATGGGCATATTTTTTTTTTCCCTTATGTATGTAGATGGGGTTTGGCCAACCTTTTCTCATACTGATCCTCTCAGGATAGTCTAGTGACTGGGTGTTTGTAACTGTGAATTTGATGTGATTGTACCTCACAAGCGATTTTGGAAACGGTGGTTGTATATTGGTTTCCTGTGCAATTGAATAGTGGTCTTATTCCATTTATGTATATGTGCCTGTACTGTTTTTTTTTTTTCTCTTACTTGCTTTCATTTGGTTGTTTTGTTTTGGTTGTTGTAATGGGGCAAGTGGAATTCAGCAGGAGGGAGTGTAACATAGTTAATATTGAATATAATTCCACTTGTCATTACTTCCAAGTTTAGGTTCATGTGTAATGGGTGAAACAGCGCCCCCTCTGGCTGATTGGCGGTTATAAATATTGTGAACACAGACATCTCATTGCCAGTTAATACAAGATGGGCATGAGGTAGGTCCACTGAGTTAAACGCTCCAGTAAAATATTATGTTAGCTTGATGCTGACATGAAATGATTTTCCTCATAAGGTGCTGTACCCGCTGTGATGAACCTGATTTATGATCAGTCCATATTCTGTTCTGTACAGGTACACATTATTTTATTTATTTGTATTTCTGTTTAATATTAATGTTGTAAATACGGCAGTTGGCCAGTTCATACGAGATGGGCATGAGGTGCTGTACCCGCTGTGATGAACCTGATTTATGATCAGTCCATATTCTGTTCTGTACAGATAAACAACGTTTCACCTCATCCTGTCTCCTGGTCCTTAATAACACAACGCAGACCTGATTTATTCTGAACGAATTCACCATTTGATGAGGTTACATATATATATATATATATATATATATATATATATATATATATATATATATATATATATATATATATATATATATATATATATATATATATATATATATATATATATATATATATATATATATATATATATATATATATATATATATATATATATATATATATATATATATATATACTGTATATGAACATTTGTCTGTGGCTGAAAAAGCCACAGACAAAGCAGAATGTTCAAAAAAGAAACAAGCTCATCCACTTTGGTTGTGTGTTCTTTTCCAGCTCTTCTTCTAATGTGTGTGTTAGTGGTTAATAAAGAGCTTAATGTATCACTAGCGCCACCAGCTGGTTAGAAGCGTTGATATTAATGATCCACCCACTGCAGGAGAATTACCCGCCCACTGCAGGAGAACTTCACGCCCACTAAAGGGGTCCTAAGCGTGCAGTGGGTACAGAAATAAACCGGTCCCATAGGAACTGGCCCAAACTAACCACAATGGGACCTTACAGGAACCAGACCTGTTGATAAGAGGCATCTGAGTCTGGCTCGGATCTGCTCTGGAAGACATCGTCCTTTTGGCCGGTAAACAAAATATTCTACATAAATCATTTTGTGAAACTATGTCAGAACAATGTTAGAGTACAACTGTCTGTGTGTTAGAGCTGGTTTTTTTTT
>JBBPBX010030019.1:0-22343 GCA_038048925.1 Garcialebias charrua
CATATATATATACATATATATATACATATATATATATATATATATACATATATATATATATATATATATATATATATATATATATATATATATATATATATATATATACAGGTAGTCCCCGATTTACGAGCGCTCTGATCTACGAGGTTCCAGACTTACGAGCTGGCGAATTATTGGAAAAAACGCAAAAAATACTGAGTTTTCCTGTGTTTTTTCACCACAGTTCGTTAGCTAAACATGTGGACACACGTTTCCGATCATTTTTATGCACTCGTAAGCAGTTTTTCGATGAAAAACGAGTGTTTGTAGTCGCGCTAGCAAAACCGTTCCAACTTACGAGCAAAATTCCGGACTTACGAGACACGTGGCGGCCGTTCCAAGTTACGAATTTTCGCTTTACGAGCACCTCGGAGGAACGGAACTTGCTCGTAAGTCGGGGACTACCTGTATATATATATATATATATATATGGAGGAGTGTTATACTGTATGAGCATACAGTCACTCGTAGGAAGCTTTTAGAATTGCATTTCAAACGGGACAAAAAAATTCATACGTAAATAAAATGTCTATTTTTTCATTTAGTTTGATACAGAAAAAAAAATGTTATATGTGATAGCAGTGGCATCATTAATTATCCTCATGTAGGTATTATTTGAATTTTAATGCCCACTGTAGATGTTGTTGATAATTGACATGCTCTCGTGCTGTTTTGCCACATATAAATTCTGCCAGAAGTGCCATTAATTAAGGTATAAGCTGTAAAAAAAACTGACTTGATTAATCATTATGACAATATATTAGTTTAAAATCATTGAAGATTTTGTTGACACAACCTCCATTAGACTGAAGGAACCATATTCAACACAAAGAAACAGATCAGGGACATTTTATTCTTTATCCAAAGGACCATTAATTAAGGTATAAGCTGTAAAAAAAACTGACTTGATTAATCATTATGACAATATATTAGTTTAAAATCATTGAAGATTTTGTTGACACAACCTCCATTAGACTGAAGGAACCATATTCAACACAAAGAAACAGATCAGGGACATTTTATTCTTTATCCAAAGGACTTCTTCAATCTGAGGAGTCACTAAACAAAACTGAAAGTTATGCACCATAACTCATGTTCCCTGAAGGAAGGGAACTAGGTGCAACATATGCTATAGGAATTGCGCACCCGCGCGATTAACTGAAGGAATACATTCACGTCTTTACGGCAAGGAGGTCAGCGTTGCGCCAGAGGCCACGCCCTCTGGGTACTTAAGCCGCTGACGCCCATCCAACTTTATCCAAGATGCACTTCACCGAGCTTTCAGCATTGAAAAGGGCCAGATATGTTGCACCTCGTTCCCTTCCTTCAGGGAACATGAGTTATGGTGCATAACTTTCAGTTCCCTTTCAGTCATGTCTCTCGGTGCAACATATGCTATGGGAACGTAATTCATTCACGCCCTTGAAATGCTCAGTAAAATGCATGCTAGTGTGAACGTCTGCCCTTGATCAGCAGGCATCTCAAGGCTACTTTCTACTGTGTGTTAGAAAGGACAGCCTGAGTGACATCACACGCAGTAACATCCAAACTGTAATGCTTTGCAAAAGTGTTTATTGAGCTCCAGTTCGCCACAGCACAAATGTCTGCAACTGGTACACCCTTGAACAGTGACCACGAAGTGGACAAGCCCCGAGTAGAGTGAGCGTGCACTCCAGAGGGCACCTGTTGACCTTTGCTACTGTACGCCCTTTTTATGGCCTCAGTCACCCACTGTGAGAGACGTTGCTTTGATAGGGCATTTCTGATAGCAGGTGCTGCAAAGCACACAAACAGTTGATTTGTTTTTCTCCATCCGGCTGTTCTCCGCATGTAAGTGCTTGAAGCTCTCACGGGGCAGAGAGCCTTTAGCCTTTCTTGTTCCTGAGTGAGGACAGGAGCAGGTGGAAAAGAGGAGAGATCAATGTCCAGACTTATAGGTTTTAGAGTCAAGACCTTGGGAATATATGCGGGATTAGGCCTTAAGGTGACCTTTGACCCGTCAGGGGCGAATCTGGTACACATTGGATGTACAAACAAGGCATGGAGGTCACCCACGCATTTCGCCGAGCAAAGCGCCAGGAGTAGAGCGGTTTTATAAGATAATAAATCTATCTTAATCTCGCTCAGTGGCTCGAATGGGGGATCACAGAGAGCCCCCAAGACCAGACTAAGATCCCAACCAGGGGTCAGGATCCTACTGGGGGGTCTCATTCTTAGCACGCCCTTCATAAATCATATTATGATTGGATGTGCGTCAGGCGTCCTGTTTCCCCAGCCTTCGTGACAGGCTGAAATTGCTGATAGGAACACCTAAATTGTTGAGAAAGAACAACTTTTTTCCAGTAAGTCCTGAAGAAAAGTCAGGAGCTGAGCTAGGTCACATGAATAAGAAATAATATTTCTTTCTGTGTACCAAGCTTCAAAAATACACAATTTCTGTGCGTAAAGAGACTGTGTTGACCCAGCTCGGGCATTTTGAATGGTTTTTACCACATTTTCTGGCAGGCCTGATGCCACCAGCTTGTTCCTTTCTGCCACCAAGCTGAAATTTTCCACAGCTCCCAACCTAAGTGGTGAGACTGCACCTTCTGGTGATGTGGTGTGTCCCTGAACAGGAGCAGTTGGTGGAACCAGTTCTCCTCCAAGGGCCTTGGATTCTGTGATCCCCTGAGGATCAACCATGTTAGGGAGAGGGCCTTTTTGCAGATGTGTTGCCAAACTACTCTGATCAAGAGTGTTTGAGGGCAGAGGCAATCTCTTGTCATTATTAGACAAAAGTGAAACATAATGTCTGTTTTTTCTCTTCTTGTTGGGGGTCATGGGACTGAGGAGCTGCGAGTTTTGTAAGCGAGCAGATCTCCTGACCCCAACCCGTTTCCTGGTTGGGTCTGGTTTACTGGTCTCCGGCCTTAACAGCGCGTTGGAGCCGGACAAACCACCCAGGGTCTGTGTTTCACCCGGTGGGGGGATATCGTTTAAGAGGAGAACTGAACCAGTACAGTGAGAACGGTCACGTGCTACAGGATCACTGCTTGAACATTGCGTGTCGCCCATCAATGATAAAGGGACAGCTGCAGTGTGAGAACGGGGAGATGGTCCTTTGTGCTTGGCAGACTTTAAATTGGTTGGTGACAAAGAGCTTAGTTCTCTTCGCTTAAAAGGAAGAGGAATCTGATTCAGCCCTGGATTGTTTACGCACACAGCAGTTTGATCACAATCGCTTTTGTGAACGTGTGAAGCTGGTGGTAGCCTGTGGGCTTCTGTCGTGCCCCCCCCGACCCTTACTGGGAGCCGTTGAACGGATGTCAAGGAAGGTGGGTCTTCAGATTCTGTCGGCACGCATACCTGGGGCACGGACATGTCACGTGTTTGCTTGGTTTGTGTATTGTCCGCCCCGTGGTTCACAACGGATCGGGGTCTGGAGCATGTGACCCCCCTCACCTGTCTCTGTGAGGAGTGTGGGGCCTACTTGCAGATGCCTCTGTGCCTGTCCACTACAGACAGAACAGAGGCACCCTGCTGGGGCTTATTGATTAGGCTAACACCCCGTGAGCCGTGAGGGAGGGGGGGAGATGGCTCCCTCCCTTTATGTCGGCTGGCAGGACAGAGGGACCCGTTCTGCTGAAGTTATTTTTTAATTTTTTGAGTCAATAAAACAGAGAGGGGCTGTTTTTTGAGCTTTATTCGTGCTTACGTGTAACGACATATTTGACTTTATGTCACCCACAGCAGGAAAAACATGATTTGTGCATGCAACAGAGTTACCAGCTTTTTGTACCGTGCTACAAATAAAGTCTGGACAAGAAAGGATCATTCCCCGTACCGCATGTGGGCGGGTGATCGTGTAAAATCAAGACGTGGACCTGGTTCATCAGGCACGCTTTTGTCTGATGTCCCGGTTCACAGAGGAAGCCCTGTGTCTGACCGCCTGGTGGGGGACAAACCTGTTTTTGCTCCATGCGTGTTCGGTTCGAGGTGGGCCCGGCGGTTGACTCTGCCGGTGCTCGTCCTCGTACGCCGGTCGCTTTTGCGGTGGGGCACGTGTTGCTGAGCGGTGTCGAGGCTGCGCAGGTCTGCCCCCAGCTGACTCCCTGGGGGGGGTGAAGGTTCTCCTGGGAATGCCCACCCGGAGAGCTTCAGCCTGTTTGCGCCTCTGGTCCAGCTTGGTCTGAATTCGATCCAGAGCTTTCCCAAACAATCCCGCCGGTTCTATCGAGTGGTGGAGAAAAGGCACCTTTTGTCCCTCGGGGAGGTCAGTTAAGGTCATCCACAGATGGCGTATCGCGATGACCACTTCAGCCATGCCTCTGCCAAGGGCGGCCGTGGTGTAGTGGTAATGGCAGTCGTCTCCCGATCGGAAAGTTGGCGGTTCGACTCCCGGGACCCGCACCATGTGTCGTTGTGTCCTTGGGCAAGACACTTAACCCTGAGTTGCTCCCGGTAGGACTGGAAAGCACCTTGCATGGTAGTCTGCCGCCACCGGTTTATGAATGTGTGTAGCATTCAATATATGTGTAGCACTTTGAGATTTTCAGTAATGAAAAGTGCGTTATAAATTGAATTATTTATTATTATTATTATTCCCATCATGCGGAGCACAAAGTCTGTTGCCCTGCGGGCTTCATCCAGCAAGTCAGCGGCAGCTTGTTTGTCCGTCGTTACCTGGATCTCCTGCAGTTTTTCAGCCAGGTAAGCTTGCATCAACGCGGACGCGTTCATCGCGCACGCTGCGAGTCCCTGAGCTCTGTAGCATTACTCGAACAGAGAAGCTGAAGCTCGACAAGCTTTGCTGGGGAGAGTTGGTTTTGTCCCGGATGACTTGGGAGCCAGGTGAGACGCCAACGTGTCCTCAATTTGAGGCAAATTGGCTATTCCCACATCATCTATCCCATCCACCTCTAGAAACTGCAAGAGTGGCAACAGCATGGGAGCTTTGGGCTGAGCCCAGGTGCGAGTTAGCTCTGTGAGGAAGTCCAGGAAGACGGGCATCCTTTGCCTCGTGGCGGCCTGCTGCTTTGAGTAAAAAATAGTTTCCTACCAGCCTCGTGACCTGTTGACGGGACGGAGGTTATGGCCATGGGATCTGTAGCGCGTCCGTTGCTCTGTGACACAAGTCGAACAGAGCAGGGATGGAAAAGTCAGTCTCTGGGAGCACAGGTACCGGGATACGGGAGAGATCTTCTCCCTGTTCCTAGTATTCGTCGTCTGCGTCCTCCGCGGATAATTCGCCCGAGGCTGAAATTGAGATCTCGGCCTTGTTCATCATGCCTCGAGTGTCGAATTCGACTGTTAAGTCCACCATGGAAGCAAGTACATCAGGGTTGTCGCCCCATTCGACTCGTATGCTATCATGCAGAGCCATGTTCTCGAGCTCCGGCGTGAGAGTGAGGGGCCCGGTGGTGTCTGGGTCCGCTGGCGCCGTAGCTGCACCCATGGCCTTGGCTACGAAGTCCCCCCGGTGCCTCCTCACCGCCTCCAGCATCTGGCTACAGTGTGGGCAAGAGCATCCAGCGCCATTTTTGCGTGCAACATCCCCAAGCAGACGGGATAGGTCTCGTGGGTGTCCGTCGCTGCGAGGGACAAACTGCATCTGCTAGGACAGGCGCGCAAGGTTGGGCTCGCCGTCCTGCTGGTTTTCCTTGGAAGTCTTGTCTTTCGCTTTCCTTTCTCCGGAGCTATGTCCGAGATAAGGCAAGCAAGTCCTTTCAAAATCCTTTTCCTTTTATTTTGAGACGTCTCCCCCGTCGCGTCGCTTTCGCTGGCTAGCCCGCTTCGAGTTAGCAGGGGTAGTGGTTGTTCACGCAGTTAGCGCCGTCGAGCGAAGCAGTCTGCGGAGAGAGGAGAAGAAAAAACTTTGGGGTTAAGAGAAAATGTGCCGGACTAGCTTTTGCTAGCACAGCAGTACGCAGGAATAATTATCCGTACGCTCTGTGTAGGGAGCAAGCTCACCTCTGGTTGAGCGATGAAGCAACAGAGAAGTCCCGCGAAGAGAGGTAGTTCAGGTTTAAGTGAGGTGAAGGGCAAAAAGAGAAAGTTGGATGGGCGTCAGCGGCTTAAGTACCCAGAGTTCGGGGCCTCTGGCGCAACGCTGACGCCCTTGCCGTAAAGGCGTGAATGTATTCCTTCAGGTAATCGCACGGGGGCGCAATTCCCATAGCATATGTTGCACCGAGAGACATTACTGAAAGGGAACTGATTCCTACAATCAGTATAATGCTGCATAATTATGCTGTTTGTGGGATTCAGTTTTGTTTGGTGGCTACTCAGATTGAAGAAGTCCTTTGAATGAAACGTCTCAGCAAAAAAGAAACTGTCCAGATGACCTGACCATTGTTGGATTTTATACATGGATTAGTATGCATGAACTTTGGTCATTTGAGGTATAATTTTATTTTGAAGTTGAAACACTACAAATTAACTTTAATACTTTGTATTAGCTACTAAGACAGGAAACCATGAAAAAAGGTTGGATATCAATGTTAACAATGCTGTTCTTACTGCAAAGAGAAATCTGACATATAATGTCCTGATGCATGCTCAATAATCCAGGTAGAACATTTAAAAAAAGTTAAGTCTTGTCCTCCAAACAGGTTAAAAAAAACAAAAAAAATAAAAACAAAATTGTAGAAATATAATAACAGAATCTTTGTTTAAAAAAAGAAGAATTGTGTACTCTCTCAATACTGTACTCTGTTTTTATTATTATTATTATTATTATTATTATTATTATTATTATTATTATTATTATTATTATCAACCTTTAAATGCAAACAAAGCTGTCTTAGAAATGAGGGAAAAATACAACACAACAGTCAGCATATTTCACATTTTATGAGACTTTAAAAGTACAGAGAAAAAATAAAAATAAAGTTTTACATTCCTTTCAAGGAAAACGACTGAACCTTTCATGTCAGTTTTAAACTGGCATCTTATTTTGTAAAAAAAAAAAGTAGTTAATGCTGTTTTGGTCAGTTTTAAAAATAACGTACATGGCTTCATGAAAATTCGTGCATTTGGCTAGCAGATTACGACTACATAAAATATTAGCTCGGTTTTCCACAACTGACTGAAGTATACTGTACAGTAGTCTTGTCTAAGTTGACTAGACCAATATACTATGATGCCATCTTGAGTTGGGTTAACCCCAGATTCATAGATTTCATTCATTCAATCAACCTTTATTTATACAAATTAGTTCCCATTCAGCCTCAGGGACTCATTTACAAGATAGATCTATTACATATAACATACAGAGTAGATATTTTGCTAACACTACATACAAATTTGCACACAAGAATGCAAACCAATTGTCACTGGCCTTTTGTCTTATAGGAATGGGTAATAAAAGGCACTTGAACTACTTGAAGGTTAAGAATTCCGTTAAGTAAGGACACTAGAATGGTTTAGACAAAGCAGATAAATTGTGGAAGGGTTTCCTGGAAAGACATGCGCCCCAGCAAGGCAGCTACATCATTAACCCTGTACTGCTGATAGAAGTCTGTAAGCCAGTGAGGATGTGAAGGGCAGAAGAAAGACTGACAGCAGAGTAACAGAGGAAAGGGACAGAGGAAGTGTCAGTGTTGCTTTGGATGGCAAAGAGAAACCCAGGCTGACAGGTGAACCCGTGAGGACTGACCAGCATACGACCAGTGGGAGCTCATCTGGCACCAACAGAGCTTTTATATCAAACAGTAGAAATGACTGAAGGATTTCTGCACAGAGCCACATGAGTATTGGACTAGCCCCACACGAAGCAGCTTTAATGATTGACACGTGGCAGTAACACACAACACAAGGACAAAGTGATTATCATCTCACACTGCGATGCTCATGTGGCTGTTATATCTGCACATGAAATATTATTTTTATAGATGAATGCAGCTCCAACTCTGGATTAAGTTCTAATGAAAATGGCTCTTCAAGGAGGAAAGAGATCAAATATAAAGATTAAAATATTGAACTTGAAAGTTTTCATTACAATCTATAAAACCAAATAAAATGGGTTTTTTTTCCCCAGAACTACATAAAACAGTGTAAGTTGAAAAGGTTTAGTCTAGCAGTCTGCCATGTATTTTGATATGCTGGTGAAGATTCTCAGTCATCCAGGTCATGGTGAATCCAAAAAAATGGTTTTAAAACAACAACAACAACAACAACAACAACAACAACAACAAAACAACAACTGGAGTTCTATTCTGAAGCTGAATAGTTTTGCTTCACATCTTGGAGGTTTTATCAATTCAAAAATGGGGGGAAAAGGGGGGAAAAAATGATGAAGCCTTGGGCGGCACGGTGGCGCAGTAGGCGGAGCTGCCGACCCTTTGTGAGAAGGTCACCAGTTCAAATCCCAGCACGGAAACTTTCTGGGTGGAATTTGCATGTTCTCTTTGTGCATATGTGGGTTTTCTCCAGGTACTCCAGATTTTCTCCCACTGTATATTGGGCTTACTAGTGACTCTAAATTGTCTCTAGGTGTGAGTGAGAGAGTGAATGGTTGTTTGTCTCATTTGTCTCTGTGCCGGACTGGAAACCCGTCCAGGGTGTCCCCTGCCTCTTGCACAGTGACTGCTGGATATGAGCAGTTTCTGCATAGAAGTCCAGTTGTTGCTGTTTATTTTTTGTTTGTTTGTTTTGTTTAAAAAAACTTTTATTTACAGACATTTTGATGCAATTTTAAAATTTGTGAATGCATTCCATGTAAATTAAACACTTGGTTCAATCTGTCGAGATTGACGTAAGCGTGGAGCGCAACACTTCCGTGTAGATTGGCTAGTTCTCAATGTAGAACTTCGGAGAAGACACTTAGGCAGAAAAGTAATAGTAAATTTGCTGCTAAACATGAAAGAAAAGAGAAGAAACACATAAGACAACCATCAAGAATACATGTCAAGGACCAAAATCAATGGTGGAAACAGAAAACAGCTTGGAATTGAAACGGCTCTTTGTAAAACGTCTGCTGGACTGTTTAAGTTTAAGGTTTCATCCTAACCTATGCACAATTTACTCAACAAGTTAAGGCAGAAATACATCAAAATCACTCTTACTCATCTCAATCAGCTTTTCTATGGAAGTGGCCCATTGTTGACTTATTACAGTCATTTTGTTTATGTAGAAAAACAAATGCACATATGGTGGCCGTTTACAAATTTTACTCAAATTCTGGTAAATGAACTGCATTTATATAGTGCATTTAAGATGTTCAAAGCTCTTTACACTACAGTCTGTGCCCCCGTTTAACCATTTAAACAGCACTACTAATTCCGTGCAAACAATAATCAGCACTTTATCACATTCACATAATGATGGGACACACATCAGAGTCAATGAGGGGTTCAGTGTCTTGCCCAGGGACACTTACGCAGGTGACAGCTGGTGGAATTGAACCCTCAACTCTTGCATTGGAGGACGACTGCTCTAACCACTCAGCCACATTTACTCATGAATTCTCATTTAAACAATGCAGTACCCCATGAACAAAATGTGCTTTTTTTTTTTGTTCTTGCTTGACTTTTAACTGGTTTTCATGTTTTTTAGAGTACCTTGAAAATTAATAAAGATTCAGCATACAACCTTAACTTAACCATTCTAAAATGATATGACCAAAAGTGTTTTCTTGTGTCTTATGTATTAAAATGGTCCAAAGAAAAGCACAAGTTTATATTTTATTGAAGCTGTTCAGCCACCAACTGCCTTGACTCCACAGTTAGGTTGTATAGGGTTAGAATTAGCAACCACAGAACAAAGTACAATTTATGTTAAGTTTTATCTCTACTCATCCTACAGAGTAGAATTTACTGTAAATTAGCACTGATTTCTGGAAAGTGAAGCATCTTTTTATTCATTCCAACAGTTGCTAAAGTTTTGTTTATCTTTGGTGAGTTTGGAGTGTGTAACAGTTTTATTTCAATGACATTGATACAATCATAACTTCATAGGGTAACCAGGCTCGGCCTTAGAGATAGGGTGAGGAGTTCTGACATCCGGAAGGAGCTCGGAGTAGAGCCACCGCTCCTCCACATCAAAAGGTTTGAGCATCTGATTGGGATGGTTCCTGGATGCCTCAGGGTTTCCAGGCATGTGGTAGGAGGCCCTGGGGAAGACCCAGAAGTCACTGGGGGGAATCTTCTCTGGCCTTGGAACACCTGAGGGTCCCCCAGAATAAGCTGGAAACTGTTGCTATGGAGAGGGATGTCTGAGTTTCTCTCCTGGACCTGTTGTATCCACAACTCATGTCTGGAAAAGCAGTAGATGCCAGATGTCAGAGTCAGAGTCAGAGAGTCTTTATTGTCATTTGCACCGCATGTGGTACATGTGATGAAAACGAGATTATGTACACGGGGTCCCAGTTACATCCAACAACAAATGCAAGAGAAAAACAGTAATAACAACTAGAATTAACTAAGAGAAACATCAACTAGTAATACACTAAGCCCTAAAGTGGTGGAAAAACATCATTATAAACAGCAGCACGAACATGAGTCTGTATGAGCAGATGGTCACAGATGAACACAGCAACAAGAAAACAGATCAGCATCAGCATGATGTGATATTTTGCAGTGTTTATTCTTATTATTTATTTATTCATGAGTCTAACTACCCCGGCTTTACACTGCACGCGGCTCCGCCCCGCTCCGGTCCGCAGGTCGCAGCTGAACGAGTCCAATTCCCACTGCCTCCGCTCCGCTCAGGTCCGCCTGGATGCGCCGCTCCAAGACACGTGCGAGATCGCGCGATAAATCAAGTGATAAATAAGTAAGTCAGAACAAAACAATTCATTCGGTGGAAAGAAGGAGAACAACTGTAGAGAGACTGCTGCCTTGATCTTCTCTCGTAAATGAGCTACATGGTTTGAGCAACAGGAAGTGATGTTTACATTTCAGAATAAAATACTTTTTTATTTATTTATTTTTGTATTGCGTTATTAGGTGTAGTCATAGTCATAAATATAATAGTTTAGTCATAGAATAGTCATAATTGATAGTTTGACAGCATTTTTGTACAAATAAATCCGTATAGAGCTAGGATTAGTCCGCCCGTGGTGATTTTATTTTGTAAATACGGAAGTTGTGCTCGTTCCTTTTCCTGTTGGTGCGACGTAATCTTCAAAAGTTGACTCCGGCACAGCTCCGTCATCCGGCAGAAATAGAAAATTTTCTAATTTTGACGGACTGCCGTCCGCTCTCCGCAGCTCGCCGCCGCCGTGCGGAGCCAGTGTAAATTCTGTCATTGATTATAATGGGTGCGTATTTGCTGCGGAGGTCGGACCGGAGCGGGGCGGAGCCGCAACGCATGTGGTGTAATTCCGGGGTCAGGGTAGAAGCTGTTCCTCAGTCTAGTGGTTCTACATTTGATGCTCCTCAACCTCCGTCCTGAGGGGAGTGGGGCAAAGAGTGAGTGTGCTGGGTGAGTGAGGTCTTTCATGATGCAGGTGGCTCTTTTCCTGCATCTGGAGGTGTAAATGTCTGTGATGGTGGGGAGACTGACTCCAACAGACTTCTGTGCAGCCTTCACCACTCTCTGTAGAGCTTTCCTCTCTGCAACTGTGCAGCCTCCATGCCACACGTTGATGCTGGAGCACAGGATGCTCTCCACTGCACACCTGTAGAACGAGGTGAGAACTGGGCTGCTCAGACCAGCTCGTCTCAGCCGTCTGAGGAAGTAGAGTCTCTGATGACCTTTCTTGATCAGGCTGGTGGTGTTGTTGCTCCAGCTGAGGTTATCATTCAAGTGTACACCCAAGTATTTGTAGCTGGAGACCACTTCCACTGCAGATCCACTTATGTTCAGTGGGGCATGGGTGTGTTTGTTCCTTCTGAAGTCCACAATCATCTCCTTTGTCTTCTTCACATTCATGTGAAGATTATTCTCTTTGCACCAGCTCTCCAGATGTTCCACCTCCTGTCTGTAGCTGGACTCATCATTGTTTGTGATGCATCCCACCACCGCTGTATCATCTGCAAACTTAACAATATGACAGCCTGGATGTGTGGCTGTACAATCATATGTGAGCAGAGTGAACAGAAGAGGGCTCAGCACACATCCTTGGGGAGAGCCAGTGCTGAGGGTTATGGTGGAGGAGGAGAAGTTGTGGATCTTCACGGACTGTGGTCTGTTTGTTAAGAAGTCTAGTACCCAGTTACAAATGGAGGGGCTTAGTCCAAGTGTAGATAGTTTGTCTATCAGAGTTTGGGGGATCATGGTGTTGAAGGCAGATGTGAAGTCCACAAAGAGCATGCGCACGTATGAGTCCTTCTGATCCAGGTGGGTGAGAGCAGTGTGGACCACAGAGGAGATGGCGTCCTCTGTTGATCGGTTCTTGCGGTATGCATATTGATGAGGGTCCACGTTGATGTTGATGGATGGATGGATGGTCTTGACTTTGTTTTGAGGACTGTTCTACTCCAAAATTGACTGATAAATTACAACGGGACACTTTCTTCACTTTTCTTTATAGCCATTTTGCAGTTTTGCCACAAAAATGTGTTGTAGTGGAAGTTACTGAAAATGTAAGATGTGTTTGAAAGGGATCAACTTGGGGTTGGCAGTGACGTCACTAACAATACTGTCAGCTGTAACCTACAGCACACCTGTAACACCACAAAACAAATCCCTCACAGTGTGATTTGTGCAGATTTTCTTGACAGTTTTATATTAAACATGCTACCAAATGCCTTCCATTTTCTGAACTATATTGCTGCACTACACTCAATTTCAGTTTGTGCACTGAGGCCCAAAGCGCTAGTTCCCCTAGCTGTTTGTGACCAGAACAGAACAAAGTGAGATTAGATGGATGGATGGAAGATGGATGAAACTACTTAATAAATGGTCTGTTTTTAATTGGCCCACTGTGTGTATAAATTTAAAAAATACTAAACTGAAGTCCAGCTTTTGCCTGCATTCTTGGCAGTGTTGAAGACAAGACTCTAACCTGTTTTACAAATTATAAATTGATGAACCCAGAATAGGTAAACTGAAAACAAGAAGACCACACACATAAGTAGGTGAAATAAATATTGCTTTATACACAAGTGGAGTGGTTCTCATGGGCTCAGGGAAGAGATGATAATGGTGAGTTTCTAAGTTCCCCGACTATAAGAATTAAGAATAAACTTTATGTAGGAGAGATCTTGCTTTTGTGTTTCAGAGGCCTGGAGAGGATCAGGAGAACCACGATGGAGACAGGTAAGTGCAAGTGGAGAGTGTGGCAGGGCAGAACTCATTTCTCCTAGGGCTGGAGATCATTGAAGGAATTGCACAGACATCCATGGGAGGTTACCAAATGAAGACCTTAGAAAAGGTGTCAAAATGGCATCTCACAACGAGGGGAGACCAGGAAGCCATGAACTAGAGGCACAAGGAAAAACAAGATTAGGCTTTCTCAATGACTAGGTGAGTCTTGTTCCAACTGTTCCACAATACCAATTGTCATGTAATGTTCCAGCGGAGAGAAGCTGACGCACGCGGCCTTAAATACAGAATCTCATTTGCCAGAATCAGGAACAGCTGGTGGTCATTAGCGCTGCCCTGCCACTCCGGAGGCTGCAAGGTGTGGTCAGTGCACAAAACATAGTGATTCCTACAGACTCAGGTATAAGAAGAGTTAGAAGGACAACCTTTACAGGAAAGTTCATAGCAGTGCTGTGACAGAAGATTAATATGTTGTTTTCAGAGACCAGCTGGGAGACTTGCCCTCTTGGTCAGTAAGCCATTATTTGAAACAAAGACAGTTGGGAGGTAATTAGGCAATTAATGAGCAATGACAAAGGATGGTTCTGTGAGAAGGTAAATAATGTTAAGCTCACAGAAATGTGTGTTTAATTTATATTGTATGCTTCATTTGTGATTTAAATGTTTCTGCACGTTTTGTGTATACAACAATGTTAAATTTGTAGAGAAAAACAACAGCTTCAAAGGTAAAATTTAGGAAATAATTAGAGTGATAAAAAAACTTATTTGCAGCCTGTTACCAGCCGCCTGAGATTAGGTGATCAGAGCGCTGGTCACGAGACTCACCAATTAAAGAAAAAGAAAATCACTTATAGATCATTTAAACTCCTTTTTCCACCTTGCATTATTGAATAGTATATATATTGTACTGTATACTCGGTTTAGATTTGAAACTTCTTTTTATGTGAATGTTCACAGCACTTTTAGATTTTTTTTTCTTGATCCAGATAACATAAAATAAAGTTGAGCTGTCTGTTAGATAAGAGCAAAAAGGAAAGCATATTTACATAAAACGAGAAATAAATTAAGCTGAAATCAACTAAACACATGGAAAAAAGCTGTTTAAAGCGAAGAACCCAAAAAGTCCAATACAAATTAAAACAAACCAGGGAATCTAAATAGAAAGTATTCACAGACCATGCCAGATAGAATGTAATTAACTGAACTAATGACTTCTGTTAAAGATTTATTATAGAGGAATTTGGTTACACTTGAGGTCACTAAGAAAGGTCAGTGGGTCCGGATAATGAGTGCCCAGCTTGGCAGAATAAAAGCCGTTATCATAAACACTTCAAACTCCAGTAACAACTAAACCAAATGTAATCATTTGAAATAGTGCTAACTTATAACAGGGCTTCCAACTTGACTTGAACAATTTCGGTTCATTTTTCCCAGGCATTCAGTTGTTATTTTTCCTATTAAACACAGCAAGGGAATGAACAATGTCAGTATGTGCTTTAGTTATTTAAAATAATAATAATAATAATTAAAAAGCAAAACTTTTGATATCCAAACACTGTGAGGCTGTCATCCACATGTTGGCAATTTTGTGTGGTAATTTAAACTACAGTTATTTGTCCTTTTAAAAATAGTATACACATCAAGGCACTTGAATGACCTACTGTATGTTGGAATTTATCCATGCCTTATCAGATTCTGGATTAATTTATGCTTTATTTTGCACCATGTTAAACTAGTAATTTATTATTTACAATCTCTCAAATAAAACCTATCTACACGGACATGCAAGATATATCCTGATGCAAGTATGAAGAGGTTCAAACATTCACCTAAGATGAAAATTTAGATGATAACAGGCTTAAAATCATTTTAATTTTAAAACTGATCAAAAAAAGTCTTCAAACCAAATTATTTACCTGTGTTTTTATTGTAATTATTTTTAGATTTGTCTTAGTAAACTCAAATTGCTTTGATACAGAGTACCTAATAAAGCAAAGCCTTGATCCTTAGCCTTGATTTCAATTGTATGTGCTGCAAAGTTAGACAGCATCTGATTCCTTACCGTCGGATGGCCTCCATCATCAATCGTTAAACTGCCACAATGGGTTATGACCTCTGGGTCTGCAAAGACAAAGACTTGTGGTATGGGAACTGCACCATCAGAGCCAGAAAGCACTACAGAAGGTGATGCAGACAGCAGAGGATATCAGTGGTAGCAGTCTCCACACCATCCAGAACATCTACCACAGTCGATGTCTGTGTAAAGCACACAGCATCATTAAGGACCACACCCACCCAGCACAAGGACTCGTCCATCTACTATCCTCAAGCAGACAATACAAAAGTCTGCCATTGTGCATGAAAAGACTCAAAGACAGTTGTTGCCCACAAGCTGTCAGATAAATGAACTCTTGATAATAATACCGAACAATTGACAATAACATTGCACTAAGCCACATATGTGACACCTAATGTTTATTGCTGCTGTGCTATGTGGTTGCATCATGTATGTATGTCAGTATGTCATATCTCATGCAATTTATGCCATATATCATGATGTCACATATGCCTATATCATGTACATCACTACTTGGGTTCAACTCAACATAACGAATATGACAGAAATAATGTAAGCATTGCCCTCCCCGACACTGACTGAGCAGTTAATGTGAGAAAACTTACTAAAACTTGTAATATGAAGCTGTGCTGTAAAATTAAATGAGGCAAATTTCAGACATGTCAATGTTAACGTTTATCAAAAATTATTATTATTATTTGATGAGAGAAAATATTGATTGATTGCTGCACACTTCACAATATACCCATTGTCCCTCAGTGGGTATAGTGGGTATATTGGGTAATGAGGGCTATCTTGTCCCTCAGTACTTTTTGGAGTACTATACCTACCTGATGGCAGAAAAGGAACAAATATAACCTGTAGCAGCGCTATCAGTATTTAAATATACAGTATATTTTTTCACATAATTTAGTAAGTTTGATCAACACACTATAACAAACTTCAGAACATGCAGTGTGCACACTTTCTGTTTGGTCAATGTGTTAGAAAAAAAGATTGCACAAAACAAAGACATTGAAATGACAATAAATCAGACTAAATGATCAAAAATATACAACGTATTCTACCACCGTGCCCTCTTCTGTTCAGAAGCGACAGATATATCAGTCTGGAACGACTCTCAAGGCACAAAAACTGCAGACTCCAGAAATGGCACTATAATCAATAGTTTCCCAGGCCGCTTGTTAAAAATGCCATTTTCATCTCCAAGTCGTTGAGAGGCTCTTTTAGCAGGAAAGAGCCACATATCATTCTCCAACAACATGACGAAAGATAGAGGGCAACTGTCACAGACCAATATTGATCAGGGGTGAAAATGTGATCATTTTTGTATGAACTCGCCTCCAGTAGCCTTGTTCTGTCAAGTTTGGTGGTGAAAATTAATGTTTTCATTTCAAGCTAACAAAACTATAAACCATTGCTCATTTCAGTGGCCTGACACATATGTTTGTGCCAAACTTTGAAGTTTTAAACTTTACTCAGTGGTGAGATAAATTAGAATGGAGTCATTATGTAACGCATTTGTTCCTACTTTGAAAGTATTTCTCATAGCTTTTTACACTAAAGTCCACATTTTGGCATTTAAAGTGTTTTTTATTTTTTTATTTTTTAGGATTCACCTTTTTATTTTTATTTTTTCTGGCTGTGATCTGTTCCACTAATAACCTTGCTCCAAGGGCGAGTTCTGAAAAGTGTTCCCGGTGCGGTGCCCATATGTCAACAATTCAAACTGATTGTGCTCTATAATATTTAAGGCTGAGCTGTGCTATGATTCTTTTGACAGATAAAGTCACTTAGTTATTTTAACAAACAACCCCACTACCATTATTGAGTTAAAATGCATTACTTACCTGTGTTTATTCTAGAAATCTTCAAGCGACTTTGTTTTATCTAACCATTGGATCCTGTTCATCCTCATCACCCAACTCTCTTTGCCTCCTCCTGAACTTAGCTCAGCCTGCAAGCCCCTGGCCTGTCCACTCCCCTCATGCATCAAGTCAAAGATACACCTGAACCTTGGATATTCCCTTCTGGACACTACTTTGAAACCTTGGCAACATCCTCCTCTGGACCTATGAGAAAAACCCAAACTGTGAGAATCCAAAATTCTTCCAATAACAATATCTGTCTTAAACGTGTCTCAATGAATAACTTCTCCCAGTCTTTCTCTGCAGATGACCGTTTGTTTGCCCTACTACCCCTGCCCACACATTAAAACACTTTTGTATTGCTATCAGTTCACCCAGGTCTGTTTTCATCCTCAGTTTTTTTTTAACCGTGGTAAAAGTTAAAATAAAAAATCTGCATTCTACTATCACAATTATCTGAAATACTTTAAAAATGGTTGTGAAGTACCAGTAGCAAAATAACAACATAGTAAGGAAAAATAGACTAATAAAAGTAAATTTGGTGCTATAGGGAAAACCTGAGCAATGCAAAATAAAATAATAAAGGAAGCGGGGAATAGAGAAAATAATTATATAAACATAACTTTTATGTTGATTCTTATCTCACTTCTGGTAACACAATAAGTCTGCAAAACTTTTAGATGAACAGGAATACAGTAATATGATTAATATTATTAAACTAAAACAAAAGTATCAAGGTTCATGCTCAATAATCCAAGATTTAAAAAAAATCAAACAATGTTCAGTCAGGTCATCTGGACAGTTTCTTTTTTATCTGAAGGGCTTCATCAGTCTGAGGAGTCACAAACAAACTGTTTTCCCCACTCAGCAGTACACTACAGCGGACCAACCGGATGGTTTCTGTGGGCCATCCTCTCCCCCATAGACTCCTCCCAGGCAACACATACAAAGTGGTAAAAGAAACTATGCAGATGACCTGAATGAACATTACTGGATAAAGCAAAATAAGAGTTTATTTTTAATTTACTAAAAATGGTCCATAAAAATGTATTAATTATTTTTCCATGTAGCAAATGGATGTAGAATATATTGCTAGTTTTCTACTTTAGTTGAAGAGCTTTGTCATCCATACCTTACTCCATCCATCCATCCATTTTCTTCCGCTTATCCGGGGTCGGGTCGCGGGGGTAGCAGCCTAAGTAGGGAGGCCCAGACTTCCCTCTCCCCAGCCACTTGGAGCAGCTCCTCTGGGGGAATCCCAAGGCGTTCCCAGGCCAGCCGAGAAACATAGTCCCTCCAGCGTGTCCTGGGTCTTCCTCTGGGTCTCCTCCCGGTGGGACATGCCCGGAACACCTCACCAGGGAGGCGTCCAGGAGGCATCCTAACCAGATGCCCGAGCCACCTCAACTGGCTCCTCTCGATGTGGAGAAGCAGCGGCTCTACTCCGAGTCCCTCCCGGATGACTGAGCTTCTCACCCTATCTCTAAGGGAGAGTCCAGCCACCCTGCGGAGAAAACTCATTTCAGCCGCTTGTATCCGAGATCTTGTTCTTTCGGTCATAACCCAAAGCTCATGACCATAGATGAGGGTGGGAACGTAGATCGATCGGTAAATTGAGAGCTTTGCCTTTTGACTCAGCTCTCTCTTCACCACGACAGACCGGTACAGCGCCCGCTTCACTGCGGACGCTGCACCTATCCGCCTATCGATCTCACGCTCCAGTTTTCCCTCATTCGTGAACAAGATCCCGAGATACTTAAACTCCTCCACTTGGGGCAGGACCTCCTCCCCGACCCGGAGAGGGCACGCTACCCTTTTCCGGCTCAAGACCATGGCCTCGGATTTGGAGGAACTGATCCTCATCCCGGCCGCATCGCATTCAGCTGCAAACCGCTCCAGTGAAAGCTGTAGATCACGAGCTGATGAAGCCAATAGGACCACATCATCTGCAAAAAACAGAGAAGCGATTCTAAGGCCACCAAAACGGATCCTCTCAACACCTTGGCTGCGCCTAGAAATTCTGTCCATAAAAGTTATAAACAGAATCGGTGACAAAGGGCAACCTTGGCGGAGTCCAACTCTCACCGGAAACGAGCCTGACTTACTGCCGGCAATGCGGACCAAGCTCTGACACCGGTCGTACAGGGACCTAACAGCCCATATCAATGGGCCTGGTACCCCATACTCCCGGAGTACCCGCCACAGAACCCCCCGAGGGACGCGGTCGAATGCCTTTTCCAAGTCTACAAAGCACATGTAAACTGGTTGGGCAAACTCCCACGCACCCTCCAGGACCCTGTTGAGGGTGTAGAGCTGGTCTAGTGTTCCACGACCAGGACGAAAACCACACTGCTCCTCCTGAATCCGAGGTTCGACTATCCGACGGACCCTCCTCTCCAGAACCCCTGAATAGACCTTACCAGGGAGGCTTAAGAGTGTGATCCCTCTATAGTTGGAACACACCCTACGGTCCCCCTTTTTGAATAGGGGAACCACCACCCCAGTCTGCCAATCCAAGGGAACTGCCCCCGATGTCCACGCGATATTGCAGAGTCGCGTAAGCCAACACAACCCCACAACATCCAGAGCCCTAAGGAACTCAGGACGAATCTCATCCACCCCCGGAGCCTTGCCACCGCGGAGCTTTTTAACCACCTCGGCGACCTCCGCACCAGAGATTGGAGAGCCCGATCCAAAGTCCCCAGGCTCCGCTTCCTCAGTGGAAGACGTGCCAGTAGGATTGAGGAGGTCTTCGAAGTATTCCGCCCACCGACTCACAACATCCCGAGTTGAGGTCAACAGCACGCCATCCCCACCATAAATGGTGTTGGTCGCGTACCGCTTTCCCCCCCTGAGACGCCGGATGGTGGACCAGAATCGCCTCGAAGCCGTACGGAAGTCATTCTCCATGGCCTCTCCGAACTCCTCCCACGCCCGAGTTTTTGCCTCAGCAACCACCCGAGCCGCATGCCGCTTGGACTGCCGGTACCTATCTGCTGCTTCCGGGGTCCCACAGGCCAAAAAGGCCCAATAGGACTCCTTCTTCAGCTTGACAGCATCCCTCACCGCCGGTGTCCACCACCGGGTTCGAGGGTTGCCACCACGACAGGCACCAACAACCTTGCGGCCACAACTCCGATAAGCTGCCTCGACAATAGAGGCGCGAAACATGGCCCACTCGGGCTCAATGTCCCCCGCCTCCCTCGGAACGTGTTCAAAGCTCTCCCGGAGGTGGGAGTTAAAGCTCCGTCTTACGGGAGACTCTGCCAGACGTTCCCAGCAGACCCTCACAATACGTTTGGGTCTGCCAGGTCTGACCGGCATCCTCCCCCACCATCGGAGCCAACTCACCACCAGGTAGTGGTCAGTTGACAGCTCCGCCCCTCTCTTCACCCGAGTGTCCAGGACATGCGGCCGCAGATCAGATGAGACGACAACAAAGTCGATCATTGAACTACGACCTAGGGTGTCCTGGTGCCAAGAGCACATATGGACACCCTTATGCCTGAACATGGTGTTCGTTATGGACAATCCATGACGAGCACAGAAGTCCAACAACAGAACACCACTCGGGTTCAGATCAGGGGGGCCGTTCCTCCCAACCACACCCCTCCAGGTCTCACTGTCATTGCCCACGTGAGCGTTGAAGTCCCCCAGCAGAACAAGGGAGTCCCCAGGAGGCGCACCCTCCAATACCCCCTCCAAGGACTCCAAAAAGGGTGGGTAATCTGCGCTGCCGTTCGGCGCATAGGCACAAACAACAGTCAGAGCCCGTCCCCCCACACGTAGGCGAAGGGAGGCTACCCTCTCGTTCACCGGGGTGAACCCCAACGTACAGGCACCGAGATGGGGGGCAATACCATACTGATTTCCTTTTTTTTTTTCTCCCAATGTGCAAGTGAATGCACCAGTGTCACATCACAATATCTAATCTGGTGCTTTTAATTTGGCAAACTCATTTTTCAGTAATAAAATCAATTACTTTCATCTCAGTGACCTTTAAGTGGAATCTGATGGATCATGTTATTAAATATAGCTGCTCAACATTGTTCTTGTTACCAATAACTTGAGTCACATCCAAATATTGTTTTCTCAAATATAAGAAGGTATAAACACGGACCATTTGATAAACTGGTTAAACTGGTAAGCTTTACTCACCCAGACTGCACGTAACTTGCTGACTAAAAATAATTAAACCTGTGTGAATTGTTATTTTGGGTCATTTATCAACTGTTGCATTGATGACAAATATTATCATGCACCATGCTAATTACAAAAGCTGATGTCATTTCTCAGATTATAATGTGTCAGCGCTGCTTTTCAGATTATTTAAATCTGTCATTTATATTTGGACTTTCAGGACACACACACACAAAAGTAAAATTTTCTTATTTTTTAGCTTAAAAAATAACTTTTACCTTCTGGTCACACTCAGGAGCAACTCCCACCTGGATATTCTTTCAAAGTACTCAAATACTTTGTACACCAAAGGAGCTTGAGCTCATTGTTTCATTTCAGTATCTTCTTCCTGGAGCACGGTGCATGTAAAATCACACAAAAACTGAAGAAAACCTAATGAAAAGAAGACTAAATATATCTTTGTCAGCATGACAGAAGAATAAAAGCAGTCCAAAAGTCATTTTGAAAGCCTTGGATCTGGCCCTCTTTCTGCTTCTTCTTAACAAAGCAATGGGGGGGTTCATAATTACAAGTCAGCCTACAGACAAATGCACAAACCCATTTTATTCTGTTCTTACAGAAGAGACAAAAATTCATAAATACAGAACAATAAAAAAAATAGCCCATGGTCTTTTCTTAGTTTCACATTTTTTCCTATTGAAAATTCAATAAATCTGTACCAGTTTTCTCACGCTGTCACACTCAAGCTGCCTGCTTTAATCCTTGCAGGCATTCTGTCCAAATCTCAGACCATGGCCAGTCAAGCGATGGCTACAGAGGAGATATTACACTTTGTATGACATATCACAGATCATCTCTGACCTCATAAGCACCAATATTAAAGAAGGAATGCAACAAATAAATAAATACTGTAAATAAAAACAAGTAATATATTTTGTTGTTTCAGGATGGAATCCATATGAAAAATGTAATATGTGTGGTTCTTATTGCACAGAAATATTGTATGAAAGACTGAACAGAATCAAAAGTCA
>JBBPBX010030019.1:23274-35475 GCA_038048925.1 Garcialebias charrua
CTCAGGGGGGGAAAGCGGTACGCGACCAACACCATTTATGGTGGGGATGGCGTGCTGTTGACCTCAACTCGGGATGTTGTGAGTCGGTGGGCGGAATACTTCGAAGACCTCCTCAATCCTACTGGCACGTCTTCCACTGAGGAAGCGGAGCCTGGGGACTTTGGGTCGGGCTCTCCAATCTCTGGTGCTGAGGTCGCCGAGGTGGTTAAAAAGCTCCGCGGTGGCAAGGCTCCGGGGGTGGATGAGATTCGTCCTGAGTTCCTTAGGGCTCTGGATGTTGTGGGGTTGTGTTGGCTTACGCGACTCTGCAATATCGCGTGGACATCGGGGGCAGTTCCCTTGGATTGGCAGACTGGGGTGGTGGTTCCCCTATTCAAAAAGGGGGACCGTAGGGTGTGTTCCAACTATAGAGGGATCACACTCTTAAGCCTCCCTGGTAAGGTCTATTCAGGGGTTCTGGAGAGGAGGGTCCGTCGGATAGTCGAACCTCGGATTCAGGAGGAGCAGTGTGGTTTTCGTCCTGGTCGTGGAACACTAGACCAGCTCTACACCCTCAACAGGGTCCTGGAGGGTGCGTGGGAGTTTGCCCAACCAGTTTACATGTGCTTTGTAGACTTGGAAAAGGCATTCGACCGCGTCCCTCGGGGGGTTCTGTGGCGGGTACTCCGGGAGTATGGGGTACCAGGCCCATTGATATGGGCTGTTAGGTCCCTGTACGACCGGTGTCAGAGCTTGGTCCGCATTGCCGGCAGTAAGTCAGGCTCGTTTCCGGTGAGAGTTGGACTCCGCCAAGGTTGCCCTTTGTCACCGATTCTGTTTATAACTTTTATGGACAGAATTTCTAGGCGCAGCCAAGGTGTTGAGAGGATCCGTTTTGGTGGCCTTAGAATCGCTTCTCTGTTTTTTGCAGATGATGTGGTCCTATTGGCTTCATCAGCTCGTGATCTACAGCTTTCGCTGGAGCGGTTTGCAGCCGAGTGTGATGCGGCCGGGATGAGGATCAGTTCCTCCAAATCCGAGGCCATGGTCTTGAGCCGGAAAAGGGTAGCGTGCCCTCTCCGGGTCGGGGAGGAGGTCCTTACCCAAGTGGAGGAGTTTAAGTATCTCGGGATCTTGTTCACGAATGAGGGAAAACTGGAGCGTGAGATCGATAGGCGGATAGGTGCAGCATCCGCAGTGAAGCGGGCGCTGTACCGGTCTGTCGTGGTGAAGAGAGAGCTGAGTCAAAAGGCAAAGCTCTCAATTTACCGATCGATCTACGTTCCCACCCTCATCTATGGTCATGAGCTTTGGGTTATGACCGAAAGAACAAGATCTCGGATACAAGCGGCTGAAATGAGTTTTCTCCGCAGGGTGGCTGGACTCTCCCTTAGAGATAGGGTGAGAAGCTCAGTCATCCGGGAGGGACTCGGAGTAGAGCCGCTGCTTCTCCACATCGAGAGGAGCCAGTTGAGGTGGCTCGGGCATCTGGTTAGGATGCCTCCTGGACGCCTCCCTGGTGAGGTGTTCCGGGCATGTCCCACCGGGAGGAGACCCAGAGGAAGACCCAGGACACGCTGGAGGGACTATGTTTCTCGGCTGGCCTGGGAACGCCTTGGGATTCCCCCAGAGGAGCTGCTCCAAGTGGCTGGGGAGAGGGAAGTCTGGGCCTCCCTACTTAGGCTGCTACCCCCGCGACCCGACCCCGGATAAGCGGAAGAAGATGGATGGATGGATGGATGGATATTTCTTCACTCAGTCACTATCTACTGACAACTGATGTTAGACAAAGTAATCTCTGAAAAAATCTATTGTCCCCTTGCTTCTCTATCAGCATTTATAAAAACACTGAAAACACAAGAGTGACCAGGACACTGACAGCCAATAAAAACAGAGTTGTTTGTCACGCCCCAACCCACGCCCCCACCTGTCCCAGCCGCAGCTCGTTCTCATTCAAAGGATTGCAAAGCGATGCAGGACTGTTTTTTATGTGACACAAAATGTATTAAATATCCCTTCTTTATCCCAGAGCTGGACTTTTATTTAGTTTTTTTGCCAAAAGCCAAGTGATCGCTTCATCCTGCACTGACAGGAATGAGGAAATGGATTTGTCACGAGTCACGAGCGAATTAAAACATGTCCAACGTTGCTTCGTGAACCTCTGATGATTTCTGCTGGATTTTGTGTTGTAGGATGAGTGATTCGTGGTTTTATTAAATTTTTTAAACAGTTATATTATCATATAAACACAGAATATCGCAGCGCAGAGACAGGAGGAGGTGGAGCATTCCAGACATTCCAGACCAGCGCAGCGACATGAGGAAGTCACGAGCGAATTAAATCATGTCCAAACGTTGCTTCGTGAACCTCTGCTGGTGTCTGCAGGATTTTGTGTTGTAGGATGAGTGATTCGTGGTTTTATTAAATTTTTTTAACAGTTATATTATCATATAAACACAGAATATCGCAGCGCAGAGAGACCGGAGGAGGTGGAGCATTCCAGACATTCCAGACCAGCGCTGACATGAGGAAGTCACGAGCGAATTAAATCATGTCCAAACGTTGCTTCGTGAACCTCTGATGATTTCTGCTGGATTTTGGGTTGTAGGACTAGCGCTCCATGGTTTTATTTTATCTTATTAGAAGGTTTTATTAACATAAACACAGAATATCGCAGCGGTTCTGAGCAGAGAGCAGCAGGGGGCGGAGCAGATCCCAAGTTCACCAGAGACCGGACTGTGCCATATATGGCTCTGAGGGGAGGGAGCAGAATGCTTTTCTGCGCTGAAAATATTTCTAAGTCCCAGAGTCCCAGAGTGTTCAAATATCGCAGACCCCAGCTTTAATGAATGGATGGATAAGTGGATGGATGGATGGATGGAAATGTGCATAATATTGAAATAAGATGTTATGGACTTAAAGCTACTCTTTGCAATGTTTTTAGGATCGGTCCTGAACAAATTTGTAAAGTAAAGTCAAAAGTCAAAGTCAAAGTCAACTTTATTGTCAGAACTGCAATATGTACAGGACATACACAGGACCGAAATTGCATTTCTCTCAGTCCCTCGGTGCAACAGTAACCATCTAAACACTAAACACTAAAACATTTAATACACATAAGCATAAAATAGTAAAAAAGTGTAACACTGTCCTGAGTTTTTTCATAATAGTATAAAAGTATGAAAATTAACACCAACACTGAAACACCAAACACCCCTAAAACACCAAACACCCAATGAACATAAGCATAAAATGAAATAATAAAAGTGTAATACTGTCCTGAGTTTTTGCATAGTAGTATAAAAAGTATAAAAAGTATATCTAATAAACTGAAGGTTCTAGCATTGACATTTGCAAAGAGTGGCACAGCAGCATATAAGTTAATGTACACAGTATATGTATGAGGTAGTTGATGTTGGTATAGAGGCAAAGTGGCATATGCAGTGAGGCACATAAGGCACATTTGGCATCCTTAGATAAGGCTAGTCAGAGAATGCTGTATATGTATCTGCAGTAGTGTAGATAAAAGTAGTGTAAATGTAAACAGTAGTAATAAATGTAAAGCAGTAGTAATAAAATTTTCTTATCAATTAATGTTTACTTAACTTATAAATTTGTAAGTAACATTTGTGAATGGTTATCAACTTCTGCATGTGTATCCAAGGGAAGAGGCAAAGTGACCCAAACTTCCATGGAAAAGTCACTTGATTCACATATAAAAGTTGCTCCAATTTATAGGAAGAGCTAAGCCTCATCATTAGTCATGAGGTATGGATCATGAAGGAAATATCGAAATCCTGGTCACAAGCAGCTGGAATAAGCTTCCTCTGCGGGTGGCAAAGTTCAGCCTTAAGCTCTGGTAATATGTATAAGACATAAGCCATCAGATGTCACCCAAGTGAGTGGGAGATGGTCTTTTTGCATGGACAGTTCATACTCAAAGAGAAACTGCAGGAGAGAAGTCCTGGTAAAGTCCTCCCACTGCTGCAGATGTCACGTGCAAACTGGTACAGAAAAGTGGGGGCATGGTTGGCAAAGTGGATATTTATCCTCAGTTGGTGATGGAGGAGATATAGAGGGAAGATCTGGTATTTTTTTGTTGTTAACCGAGAAGCCCTATTTTGTAAATTTGTCTCAAAGATGCTGCCAACGTTTCTGAATGATGGCAGCACACCCATGGTGAGCCGCCTGTGTCTCCATGCTGTGTCCTTTGTGCACAGAAAGTGTTCAGCCTCCTCCACAAGTTATTTTACGATCGTTATCATCAGCTGTATTTGAACAACCTTGGGCAGTAGCTCCTCAGACCTAAAGCCTCTTTTCATTAACAAACACACACACACTATCAGGTTCTGATGGTTAGTCCTAAAATTCATACAGAAGTTTATAACCCAAAGTGCAGACAGGCAACGGGAACTCGAAGGTAAAATAAGAAATATACTCATTTACAAAACCAAAAGGCTGACGTGGCAGCAAAACTTATATACAGTATGTGGACTAGGAGACATGAGGTAGACAGAACATAACACCTTAACAGGACAATCCGCCGACAGGGGAACAACCAGGAAACGCAGAATAAATAGAGATGCTAAAAAGAAAATAATTACAAACACCTGTGGGAGAACAATGAGGGACAGGTGACAGAGGCAAGAGTTGGAGCTGATTACATGAGGGAGCGCAGGAAAACACAAGGATCGCAAAACACAAAAGACACCCAGATCCTCTCACCCACAAAGTTCTGACCAGTCACACAACACTTTAAGAAATTACTTATGATGGCTGGGGGCAAAGCACAAGATGATCTTCAGCTACTGTGGTTCAGACATCCAATTAGGATGTCTCCTTGGTAACTTCTTCTGGGGGATTTTTGGGGAAGGTATGTAAAACCAGGAGAAGACCCTGAGGCCAACCAAGAACTCTCTGGATGGATTATAATGTCCTCATTGGCCTTGAATCTAGGGGTGCACCGTTTGCAGTCTTCTGGCCGATCACGATCGTCAATCTCTAAAAAGTCTGACCTGCCGATTCCGATTTTGGCCGATACCAGGTTTTGTTTTATAAGCAACACAGTCAGGTGTTATAAGTTCACAATGCACCTTCAATTTTCCAATCTTGTTATTGAAAAACATACCCTTGAGCAATATTCTAGAAACAATACAAACTTGTTTTAACTGGCCATGAGGTAGTGCTCTGGAATATAAATGAAGACGATTGTTGTTACAACTATTAAAAAAATTGGTCAAATCAGAATTTTAAAAAATTAAGGAAATCAACCAATTTATTTGTGCACCCCTACTTGAATAATCTTGGGAGATGGAGAGGGGTCAGTGGAGCAAAGGATGTATAGGTCTTCCTCCTTGATTTGTTGCCTCCATAAGCACAGACAAGAAGACAATGTGACGAGACAGGAAAACACAAACATTTAAGAACTACTAGTTGTACAAAAGCCAAACTGCTCTGAGAGACTATTATTAACGATACCATTTGGACATTTATCTTAATAAATGCAGAACAAGGACAGTTGGTTCAAGATGTCCTGCCCTTAAGTGGGTTCACCAAAAATACTTCATATTTTACCTGGAATTGACAATGTTGTATTTCTGGGGTTTTAAAATGTTCCTTAGCACAGTTGCTGAAATGCTCAATGTCAGACTGAATAACGCCGACAACAGGAGTTAAATGAACAAATAAAAAGTAAAAATAATTGTTTGCATGTGGAATCTTGGCTTTGAACCGAAGTATAAACTCTACAATGACAACACTATCAGCAATTTACCAGAATCTCATGAGCTCATCACAATCTGTGGCAATGATTTCTTGCCAAGAATGAGACTTTTGTCCCAATCCCCTTCATTTTATTTGGCTGGTTGGTTTGGCATGACATGAAGTGAAGTCTAATTAAACAATCAAACCCATGCAGCCGCATCCTCCCTCTGTCCTATTGACTTTGTCACACCACTCATCCTCTCCTCACTATAAAGTCCCATGTCTAAAGCCAGCCGGGGCTGTTGTCGCACTCCGTTTGTCCGTCCATCTCTCTTGGTCTGTGAGAGCACAGAGTTGGCATCAAAGCTGCAGGGGCACAGAGCTCAGAGAGAGAAAAGCAACGCTTTAAGTTTGGAGTTTTAGCTTTGCTGCTGAGCACAAATATGACTCAAGCTTTACTGCAGGCTTGCATCTCCAAAGCGTTATTAAATAACTTCCTTTTTGATGCAACAAGCACAAGAAATTTCCCATCGGCAAAGGACTGAGCATCTTCAAGCGTGCAGCCGTTTTTCTGTTTGAAACAAGGTCATTCTGAGTAAATATCTGTTTTATTTTAGTTGTAGAAAAGTTAGAAGTACAGTAATCAAGTTTAAAAAAAGTTTCAAATTTATCTCAACAGTCAGATACGTGAACCCACTGCACATTTTAATTGTTGCGTTCCTTTAAGGAATGCACATCACGTGCCACTTTCATGCCATAGTTTCAAATTAAATCATATTTTGTTGAGAAACAATAAATTTAAAGCTGTTTTGGTCAAACTTTTAAAACAACAGTTTGTTCAGTGTCATGCTACAGGATCTAGATGTGGTTAAAGTATTGTAAAAGACTTTCAGCTACTACCACAGAAAACATCAGATCAATATTTGTAGAATTCACTCATGGCTAAGTTGGTTTAGCTGTGGCAGCCATCTTGAATCAGGTTGATCCCAATAAATGCTCGTCTACTAATAATTTTCTGAAACAATTCATTAAAATGCGTTCAATGGTTTATGCGTTATTTTGCTAATGTATAGACAATTTAACAAGGGCGAAACTAATATCATTTTGAATTTTTTTCATTATGATATAACAGATAAAATAATAATTTTCAATGTTTTAAATTATATGTTCAGCGCAAATTGGGACAGTGGAGAAATAACGTGACGTTCAAAGTTAGCTGAATCTTTTTACGGTGACGAAGTCCCCAGAAACTTAAAGCAGTCGATCATGTAAACAGTCAAGCCACTTATTTCTCAGGGGAAATCATCAGGCGAGTTCAGAATGATCTGCTCTGCTCATCTCGCAGCGCAGGGCGAGCAGCCCCTGTAGAGACTGAGCAGATTGTCAAATTGCGAAAACATTTGCTGATAACAAGTCACCTGCCTTTAGCAAACAGCCTTCTGGTACTTAATGATGGCTGCATGTTTTTTCTTCCTGTCGTTTTTGTCATTCGAAGGTGTGTAAAACTGAGATAATGTCAAAATATTTCAGTGTTGGTGCGCACTCATGTCGTTCAGATAGGAAGATTTGTTGTTTGATCAAAACACAAATATCACTCATTGCTGTGCTCTGCGGTGACTGTGCCTCAAGCCACTTTTAAAGATGTTGGGTGTGAGATGAAGAATTACAACTCTTATCCCTGTAAGAGCTTGGGACAAATAAATAAATATGTTTTCTCTGTTTTTGTGTCGGAAGGATTTGCACCATAGCTTGTGTTTGATATCTGAGAACACAGTGAGAACAGGAACGGTGATGGGAACAGGAGCGTGTGTACAGTGGAAGGTACACCTCTCCCAGAACTATGTTGCTTTCATGAACACAGAAGCCCAAACGTTTACAGTTTATTTCAAGAATGCAGTTGTGTTCACATGGATTGACTGACGAGGGCCTTGTCCTCAGTAATGGAGTTGCTTCGGTTGATCATGGTGAAGGAAGACCCGAGTCAAAATGCAAAGCTCCTGATATGCTGGTGAAGATTCTCAGTCGTCCAGGACATGATAAAATCAAAATGGTAAATGGAGCTTATTTATCAAAAAAGGCGTTCAATACAGGATCAACTGGACTTTATTTGTTGCAGAAAACATTTCTACTTCTGTCCAGAAGTCTTTTTCAATTCTGAAAACAATTCTGAAAACATTCAGAATTGAAAAAGACTTCTGGACAGAAGTCGAAACGTTTTCTGCAACAAATAAAGTCCAGTTGATCCTGTATTGAACGCCTTTTTTGATTTTATCATGTCCTGGACGACTGAGAATCTTCACCAGCATGGAGCTTATTTATATAGCGCTTTCCAGCCCCCTGTGAGGAGCCCCAAAGCGCTTTACAATACCAGCCATCCACCCATTCATTCAGACATTCATACACCGGTAGTGGTAGCCTGCCTTGCAAGGCGCCATCCAGACCTACCGGGAGCAACTCGGGGTTAAGTGTCTTGCCCAGGGACACAACGACACATGGTGGGCGGACGCGGGATTCGAACCTCCAACCTTCCGATTGGGGGTCGACTGCCATTACCACTGTGCCACGGTCACCCAAAAAAGGTGTTCAATACAAGATCAAATGGACTTTATTTGTTACAGAAGACGTTTCGACCTCTATCCAGAGGGCTTTATCAATTGGAGCTCATCAAAGCTCCTGATTTACTGGTCTATCTGCATTCGAACCCTCATCTATGGTCATGAGGATCATTACTGAAAGAACGAGGTCTTAGATACAGGCCGCTGAAACATGCTTCTTCTGTAGGGGGACCAGGCTCAGTTTTAGAGATTGGGGTGAGCAGCTCCACCAGGCCAGAGTAGAGCCGCTGCTCCTTCGCATACAAAAAAAAACTCACTTGAGGTGGTTTGGGCATCCAGTTACGATGCCATCCCTTTGGTTTCCCAGGCAAGTCACACTGGGAAGGGGCTGGGGCAGACCTAGAACTTGCTGGAGGGATTATCTTCTCTGGCCTGGATATACTTTGGGATTACCCAGGAGGAACTGGAGAGCAGAGAGTAAGGTCTTGATTTCTCTCCTGGATCCGTCTCCTCTGTGACTCAACCATGGACAAGCAGTAGTACCATACCATACCATACCATACCATTTTATTTATAAAGCACTTTAAACAGGAACAAGTCCACACCAAAGTGCTGGACAAACAAACACGCAACAGGCAACACAGACAATGAAGTACAACACGAAAAACATAAAAACATTGCAGATCATAAATCAAACGATCCAATACAAATCAGCTGGCATTGAAAGCAATGGAGTAGTAGTGAGTTTTTAACCGGGATTTGAAAACCGAGAGGGAGGGGGCCTAGTAGATGGATGGAGCTGTGATCCCGTATCCACAGTTACCGTGGTTACAGGAAAGGTTTCTGCTACATAAAATTCATAATTCAAGAAGAAGAAAAAAACTTTCCAAAGACTACTAAAAAATATATATATATAACGTTAAGGTATCTCTGTTGTTGAGATTTCTAAAACGTGTATGTTTAGAAATGGTAAATGGGACTGTATGGACTTATATAGCACCTTTCTATCAGATCAAGATACTCAAAGTGGTTTACAACACAATCTGTGCCCTCGTTTACAGTACTCTACTGGATCTAAATAATAATCAGTGCTTTATCACATTCATACACCCATGGGTCACACACCAGAGGCAATGAGGGGTTCAGTGTCCTGCCCAGGGACACTTTAGCATGTGACTGCTGGTGGAATCGAACCCCCAACTCTTGCAATGGAGAACAATTGTACTAACCATTTATCCACTGCCCTCCCATTATATATTCAAATTTCAAGCTCAATAATCCTGACTTAACTTTTATGGATTTTTTTTTACCCAGAATATTGAACATGAACTTTGATGTTTTGAACCACTTTGGCTATGGCTGCCTCGGAGGAGTCGGCAGGGGAGAGGGCGGACTCCAGAAACCATCTTATCACCATTCAACTGGTTGGCCCAACGTGTGAGTGTGCTACTTAAGGGACTGGGTTTGTTGTGGCTCCTCTGAATGATGAATATGTTCATGTCAGAGCTTACCTTGAAATGAACATCTGTGTTTACTTGATGCTGAAACCTTTGAACAGGTCATCTTTTGAAAAAAAAAGAGAGTAAAACACCCTAATTAAAATAATTGAAAACACGATTTTTGAGCTCACAGAACAAGGTTGGCTTGAAGGAGAATAGTGACTGCAGGAACACACAAGCCGTAGTAAACCTGAGAGCAACGATTTATGGTAAAACAGAACAAGTTTTGAGTGAGAGCAGAACTACAAGTAGACGTGAAAACAGAAGTCTTCTTTAAACTCGTTCACACTGGGATCGGTGCACGTTGGTGGACACTTCACGGCAGCAGCAGAGTCGCTAGTTGTGAGTGGGTTCTGATTGAAGGCATGGTGGGTCTGAATACCTAGACTGGTCTTCTGTTCTCCAGCACAAACGTTGTTGATTGGCTTTCAGTTTCCTTGCACAGACTGGTGTCTAATCTCAGGTGCAGCCGACTCGAGAGGACTTCAGAGGTTGAAGAAGCTGACAACAGTTTTCACAGCGGTAGCTTTTAGCAAGTGACAACCAGCTTGAGATTCCAAGGATCTCTGGTCTCACTGCTCGGCCTCTCCGTCAGACCAGGACAGCGCCCGTTTTGCTCTTCCACAACTTTTTGATGAGCAAATACTTTGAGTTGTTAGAATGGATGTATACTTTGACTGCCATTGTAACTTCAGACAGAAGAACCAGGATGTACTGAGGGCTGCGCTTCACTTCTGCGCCTGCGCATGCCGGGTTTCAGAAGAACATACCATACCATACCATACCATATCAGTTTATTTCTAAAGCACTTAAAAATACAACATCAGCCGTCCAAAGTGCTGTACAAGAACAAAAACAGGCACAAAACAATAAAAACAATCATATAAATAATCAAAACATCACAAGTAAAAGAAAACAACATTATAAACATAAACATAAACATTAAAACAGAGATGCAAACTCACTCTGGGTTAAAAGCCAATGAAAAAATATGTGTTTTTAAACAAGTTTTAAAAACAGATATTGATGGGGGCCTGTCTGACCTTCAGTGGCAGCTCGTTCCACAATTTAGGAGCCAGAGCTGAAAAAGCTCTGTCTCCTCTGGTTTTATAAAAAGGTTTTCGGGACTACTAAAAGCATCTGGTCAGTGGATCTAAGAGCACTGATGGCACATAAAGGTGAAGCAGTTCAGACGAATAAGAGGGACTAAAACCGTTCAAAGACTTAAAAACAAACAATAAAACTTTAAAATGGATTCGAAACCAGCCTGATCAAGAAAGGTCATCAGAGACTACTTCCTCAGACGGCTGAGACGAGCTGGTCTGAGCAGCCCAGTCCTCACCTCCTTCTACAGGTGTGCAGTGGAGAGCATCCTGTGCTCCAGCATCAATGTGTGGCATGGAGGCTGCACAGTTGCAGAGAGGAAAGCTCTACAGAGAGTGGTGAAGGCTGCACAGAAGTCTGTTGGAGTCAGTCTCCCCACCATCACAGACATTTACACCTCCAGATGCAGGAAAAGAGCCACCTGCATCATGAAAGACCCCACTCACCCAGCACACTCACTCTTTGCCCCACTCCCCTCAGGACGGAGGTTGAGGAGCATTAAATGTAGAACCACTAGACTGAGGAACAGCTTCTACCCTGAGGCTGTTAGACTCATGAATAAATAAATAATAAGAATAAATCACTGCAAAATATCACATCATGCTGATGCTGATCTGTTTTCTTGTTGCTGTGTTCATCTGTGACCATCTGCTCATACAGACTCATGTTCGTGCTGCTGTTTATAATGATGTTTTTCTACTACATTAGGGCTTAGTGTATTACTAGTTGATGTTTTTCTTAGTTAATCCTAGATGTTATTACTGTTTTTCTCTTGCATTTGTTGTTGGATGTAACTGGGACCCTGTGTACATAATCTCGTTTTCATCACATGTACCACATGCGGTGCAAATGACAATAAAGACTCTCTGACTCTCTCTCTGACTCTCTGACTCTCTAAAACTGGACAGGAAGCCAATGAAGGGACATTAAAACTGGAGTGATATGCTCACGTCTGCCTGTACCAGTCAAAAATCGTGCAGCAGCATTCTGGGTAACACTTTATAATAACTACACATTATTTAGCCTTATTTAAGCATTAATAAACATTTAATTAACATTGAAAACATCATTAATTAAGGATGATTCACACTTAATACACTATTAATTAACACACTTATTAACGCTTTATACATAAAGAATAATGAGTTCCAAAACCTACGTACTCAATGTTTATTCATGCTTAATAACTCATGAATTAACTATGCTATCTATATTTGTGAATGCTCAAATTAATGTGCTTTCACCACATGTATTAAATGTGTACGAATTGTATTAAATGCGTACGAATTGTTAAATAATGTTTGAATTCACTATCTATTAATCCTGCAATGCATCATTAATTAAGGCAGTTGCTAGTAGTT
>JBBPBX010030020.1:0-26906 GCA_038048925.1 Garcialebias charrua
CAGAATAATGAAACTTGGTACACATGTGTATCTCATCAGGAGCTACAAAAAAGTCTCTTGGAGCAATGGTCCAAAGCCAACAGGAAGTCGGCCATTTTAGGTCAAAGTCATAATTTGGTCTATTTCATTGACGTCATATCTGAGCGAACTCGTCCTAGAGCTTTCGAGATCCAGGCGTCAAACTCGGTCAACACTACCTTGAGGCATTGAAGGTCAAAAGTTATCAAAATAATTTTTCTATGTCAAAGCATGTGGGCGTGGCCAAGCCTCAAATCTGGCCATTCTCCATGAAACATCAAGCTAAAATAACTTCCTAATATAAGCTCCCAGCTGCACCAAATTCACTAAGATCTATATTTATCCATCCCTCGACAGGACTGCAGTCCAATATGTAGTGGGCGTGGCCTGATTCTTCCAGAGCGCCCCCTAGAATTTAGTTTAAAAATCAGCCCCCAGCCATGCTTTATCCCAGAATTATGAAACGTGGTATACATGTGTAAATTGTCAGGACCTACAAAAAAGTCTCTTGGAACCCTGGTCCAAAACCAACAGGAAGTCGGCCATTTTGGATCAAAAGGTAGTTTTGGTCATAAATTTCACACCTTTTGACTCAAGTGCGCCCCCTACATTATGTCTATAGTTATATCTCAGTGATACATCATCCGATCTGAACCAGATTTATTGTGCTTTATCAGTGAACACTTCGACACACATTGATAATGGTATGTAAAGTTTTACTCCATAGCGCCCCCTATATTATTACTACAGTTATATCTTAGTGATACATTATCCGATCTGCACGAGATTTATTGTGCTTTATCAGTGAACACTTCGACACACATTGATAATAGTATGTAAATTTTTACTCCATAGCGCCCCCTATATTATTACTACAGTTATATCTTAGTGATACATTATCCGATCTGCACGAGATTTAGTGTGGTTCATCAGTGAGTACTTCTACACACATTGATAATGTTGTGTAAATTTTTACTCCACAACGCCCCCTATATTATTACTACAGTTATATCTCAGTGATACATTATCCGATCTGTACAAGATTTATTGTGCATCAACAGTGAGCCCTTGTGTACACATTGATATGGTGGGCTAACATTTGACTCAAGTGCGCATGCTAGTTAGCTTAGCATTAGCATCACCCGTTAGCATGTGAGATAACACCAGAAACTTGTTCAGCGTGATCTGTTGAGTCATCTGTGTAAGTTTGGTTGAAAAATAAGGTGTTAGCCTAGCATGCTAGTTAGCTTAGCATTAGCATCACCCATTAGCATGTGAGATAACATCAGAAACTTGTTCAGTGTGGTCTGTTGAGTCACCTATGTAAGTTTGGTTGGAAAATAAGGTGTTAGCCTAGCATGCTAGTTAGCTTAGCATTAGCATCAACCGTTAGCATGTGAGATAACACCAGAAACTTGTTCAGTGTGGTCTGTTGAGTCACCTGTGTAAGTTTGGTTGGAAAATAAGGTGTTAGCCTAGCATGCTAGTTAGCTTAGCATTAGCATCACCCGTTAGCATGTGAGATAACACCAGAAACTTGTTCAACGTGGTCTGTTGAGTCACCTGTGTAAGTTTGGTTGGAAAATAAGGTGTTAGCCTAGCATGCTAGTTAGCTTAGCATTAGCATTACCCGTTAGCATGTGAGATAACACCAGAAACTTGTTCAGCGTGGTCTGTTGAGTCACCTGTGTAAGTTTGGTTGGAAAATAAGGTGTTAGCTTAGCATGCTAGTTAGCTTAGCATTAGCATCACCCGTTAGCATGTGAGATAACACCAGAAACTTGTTAAGCGTGGTCTGTTGAGTCATCTGTGTAAGTTTGAATGGAAAATAAGGTGTTAGCCTAGCATGCTAGTTAGCTTAGCATTAGCATCACCCGTTAGCATGTGAGATAACACCAGAAACTTGTTCAACGTGGTCTGTTGAGTCACCTGTGTAAGTTTGGTTAGAAAATAAGGTGTTAGCCTAGCATGCTAGTTAGCTTAGCATTAGCATTACCCGTTAGCATGTGAGATAACACCAGAAACTTGTTCAGCGCTGTCTGTTGAGTCACCTGTTTAAGTTTGGTTGGAAAATAAGGTGTTAGCCTAGCATGCTAGTTAGCTTAGCATTAGCATTACACGTTAGCATGTGAGATAACACCAGAAACTTGTTCAGCGTGGTCTGTTGAGTCACCTGTGTAAGTTTGGTTGGAAAATTAGGTGTTAGCCTAGCATGCTAGTTAGCTTAGCATTAGCATCACCCATTAGCATGTGAGATAACACCAGAAACTTGTTCAGCATGGTATATCTCAGAGATACATTATCCGATCTGCACGAGATTTATTGTATTTCATCAGTGAGCACGTCTATACACATTGATATTGTGGATTAACATATGACTCTAGAGCGCCCCTAGATTATTCAAACTGTTAGATCTCAGTGATACATCATTCGATCTGTACCAGATTTATTCTGCGTCATCAGGGAGCAGTTCTAAACGCATTGATATTGTTGTGTAAATTTTGACTTCAGTGCACCACCTACATAATTCAAACTGTTATATGTCAATAAGGATTAAGGGAAAAAATCGTTTTTTTAAATCTAGATTCTTTGTCTTGGCGATTCAGAATCAATTCTAAATGCTCCAAAATTGATTTTAAAACATGTTTAATTTTCCCCTGATACATGCTCAATAATCCAGGTAGAAAACTCTAAAAAAGCTAAGTCTGATATTCAGCTCAGTCTTAGCACCCTCTCAAAGTGGATCAACCAGTTTGCTGGTGACTGCTGAAACCAGTTGCTCACATGATGGATGACCATCATCTTAACAATGGATCGTTAGCACCCATTGTAAAAACAACCCAAAGGGTTGTTTGCTATTCACAAAGGGCTGATCACTTCTACACACTTTGATACTATGGTTTAACAGATGACTCCAGTGTGCCCCATACATTATTTTTCAAACTGTTACATCTCATTGCTAGATCATGTGATCTGTTCCACGTTTACTGTGTATCATCTGTCAGCACTTCTAAACACGTATATATTGTTGTTGTTCGCTAATTGTTCTTGGCAAACTGGTGCTGGATGGGCACGAGAGAGTTTGAGGTGGCGACCGAGCGGACTAGCTAGAGTTCCCATGCTCACCACAATAAGGCCGGAGCGGCGCTAAGCTGCTTCGGGCCTCAACGCCGCTTGCGGCTTTAATTAGGCCCGAAGCAGCGAAGCTCTGCTGAAGGCCTATTGTAATCGCTCGATTTCTTCATTATTATTATTATTATTATTATTATTTTTCCGTCACTTCGCGCGGCCGTTTGGGGCCTTTAACATATTCAAAAACTCACCAAACTTCACCCAAAATTGTCCCCCAACGAAAATTTTATGAATCTGGTGTAATCGCAAGTGGGCGTGGCCTAACTGCTCAACAGCGCCCCCTAACGTGAGTTGGGGAAAACCGTAAGTCGTAGAGATCTGAAACTCGGAACATATGTAGATCTCCCCAATTCAAGAAAAAAAGTACATTGGGGGTACCCTCTAAAATGCACAGGTAGGCGGCCATTTTGGGTCAAAGGTCAAATTTTGGTCATTTTTCAGTTTTACTCATGTCGAACTTTGACGAACTCCTTCTCAGGCGTTCGACCTATCGGCTTCAAACTTGGTCAGAATGCAGTTAAGGCATGGGCCTTTAAAAGTTATCAAAAAAATTGACTTTTCGTATATGTTCAGGGGGCGTAGTGGAGCGGTGAACTTGGCGTACTCGCCGAAACAAACGAAACGCTATAACTTTGACATTTAAAGGTCTATTGACACCATGCTTTATCCTAGAATAATGAAACTTGGTACACATATGTATCTCATCAGGAGCTACAAAAAAGTCTCTTGGAGCAATGGTCCAAAGCCAACAGGAAGTCGGCCATTTTAGGTCAAAGTCACAATTTGGTCTATTTCATTTACGTCATATCTGAGCGAACTCGTCCTAGAGCTTTCGAGATCCAGGCGTCAAACTCGGTCAGCACTATCTTGAGGCATTGAAGGTCAAAAGTTATCAAAAGAATTTTTCTAAGTCAAAGCATGTGGGCGTGGCCTTAGGTCAAAGTCAAATTTGGTCTATTTCATTTACGTCATATCTGAGCGAACTCGTCCTAGAGCTTTCGAGATCCAGGGGTCAAACTCAGTCAGCACTATCTTGAGGCATTGAAGGTCAAAAGTTATCAAAAGAATTTTTCTATGTCAAAGCATGTGGGCGTGGCCAAGCCTCAAATCTGGCCATTTTCCATGAAACATCAATTACGTCATATCTGAGCGAACTCGTCCTAGAGCTTTCGAGATCCAGGCGTCAAACTCGGTCAGCACTATCTTGAGGCATTGAAGGTCAAAAGTTATCAAAAGAATTTTTCTATGTCAAAGCATGTGGGCGTGGCCAAGCCTCAAATCTGGCCATTCTCCATGAAACATCAAGCTAAAATAACTTCCTAATAAAAGCTCCCAACTGCACCAAATTCACTAAGATCTATATTTATCCATCCCTCGACAGGACTGCAGTCCAATATGTAGTGGGCGTGGCCTGATTCTTCCAGAGCGCCCCCTAGAATTTAGTTTAAAAATCAGCCCCCAGCCATGCTTTATCCCAGAATTATGAAACGTGGTATACGTGTGTAAATTGTCAGGACCTACAAAAAAATCTCTTGGAACCCTGGTCCAAAACCAACAGGAAGTCGGCCATTTTGGATCAAAAGGTAGTTTTGGTCATAAATTTCACACCTTTCTGGTGGTTTAAAGCCACTCTATCTCTCACGCCCTTGACATAGTCAAGATGATCCTGTGCTAGAAGACAGATAATACATTGATCTGATGTGTTTTAAAACACTTGAAGGTTTTGTTGGAGGATGTGGGCGTGGTTGTGGCAGCATGGCGAATACAAGACCAGCAGGCGATGCTAGAGCTCTGGAGTTTGCATGTGATTTTGAATATTTGGCAAATGCGCACCATGATCGCGACTGGGCGGACTAGCTAGAGTTCCCATGCTCACCACAATAAGGACGGAGCGGCGCTAAGCTGCTTCGGGCCTCAACGCCGCTTGCGGCTTTAATTAGGCCCGAAGCAGCGAAGCTCTGCTGAAGGCCTATTGTAATCGCAGGATTTCTTCATTATTATTATTATTATTATTATTATTATTCTTCTTCTTTTTCCGTCACTTCGTGCGGCCGTTTGGGGCCTTTAACATATTCAAAAACTCACCAAACTTCACCCAAAATTGTCCCCCAACTAAAATTTTATGATTCTGGTGTAATCGCAAGTGGGCGTGGCCTAACTGCTCAACAGCGCCCCCTAACGTGAGTTGGGGAAAACCGTAAGTCGTACAGATCTGAAACTCGGTACATATGTAGATCTCCCCAATTCAAGAAAAAAAGTACATTGGAGGTACCCTCTAAAATGCACAGGTAGGCGGCCATTTTGGGTCAAAGGTCAAATTTTGGTCATTTTTCAGTTTTACTCATGTCGAACTTTGACGAACTCCTTCTCAGGCGTTCGACCTATCGGCTTCAAACTTGGTCAGAATGCAGTTAAGGCATGGGCCTTTAAAAGTTATCAAAAAAATTGACTTTTCGTATATGTTCAGGGGGCGTGGTGGAGCGGTGAACTTGGCGTACTCGCCGAAACAAACAAAACGCTATAACTTTGACATTTAAAGGTCTATTGACACCATGCTTTATCCTAGAATAATGAAACTTGGTACACATGTGTATCTCATCAGGAGCTACAAAAAAGTCTCTTGGAGCAATGGTCCAAAGCCAACAGGAAGTCGGCCATTTTAGGTCAAAGTCACAATTTGGTCTATTTCATTTACGTCATATCTGAGCGAACTCGTCCTAGAGCTTTCGAGATCCAGGCATCAAACTCGGTCAGCACTATCTTGAGGCATTGAAGGTCAAAAGTTATCAAAAGAATTTTTCTATGTCAAAGCATGTGGGCGTGGCCTTAGGTCAAAGTCACAATTTGGTCTATTTCATTTACGTCATATCTGAGCGAACTCGTCCTAGAGCTTTCGAGATCCAGGCGTCAAACTCGGTCAGCACTATCTTGAGGCATTGAAGGTCAAAAGTTATCAAAATAATTTTTCTATGTCAAAGCATGTGGGCGTGGCCAAGCCTCAAATCTGGCCATTCTCCATGAAACATCAAGCTAAAATAACTTCCTAATAGAAGCTCCCAGCTACACCAAATTCACTAAGATCTATATTTATCCATCCCTCGACAGGACTGCAGTCCAATATGTAGTGGGCGTGGCCTGATTCTTCCAGAGCGCCCCCTAGAATTTAGTTTAAAAATCAGCCCCCAGCCATGCTTTATCCCAGAATTATGAAACGTGGTATACATGTGTAAATTATCAGGACCTACAAAAAAGTCTCTTGGAACCCTGGTCCAAAACAAAAACAAAGTCGGCCATTTTGGGTCAAAGGTCATTTTCCGATGTTTTTGAATTTCGTATTTAAACAAACACCTCTAAGGGTAATAGGGGGCACGACCAATACATCCCTATGGGGTTTTTAAGTGACCCCTCCATTTTGACTATCGGGACCCCCGTAACTTCCCGAAACCCACCCCCGGGGCTCTAGGGCGTCCCCCTTGTGGTCAAAAATGGTATTACATGAAATTTTTGCAAAAGTGTTTTTTTTGGGTCCCGTGCGCGTGGGTGGTTCGTCTCAAGGGTCCATAGGCCCCTGTGACATTCTTGTGGCCCTTACAGTTTTTTGGTCACCACTTCCCAGAGGAAGGTTGCACAGACCCAGGTGAAGTATCGTTACGCTCGGGGTGACCTTCCGGACGACATATATCAAGCTCAAAGATCTGGGTTGATGGGAAATTTTTTGACCTCTCGGATCCTCACCAAATTTTACAGACTTGTTCGGCTCTGCGTGGTGACCATCTCACCCAAATTTGGGATCTCTAGGTCAAAAGGGCGCCGAACGGGCACAAAGACCCCCCTCGTGACCTTTACCGTGACCTTGCCACCATTTCGCGTAGGAAGGTCCTTCGGACGCAGCGGAGGTATCGTTGCGCTCGGGGTGACCCCCCGGACGACATATGTCAAGCTCAAAGGCCTTGGTCGATTTAAAAAAATTTGACCTCTCGGACCCTCACCAAATTTTACACACTTGTTCGGCTCAGCGTGGTGACCATCTCACCCAAATTTGGGATCTCTAGGTCAAAAGGGCGCCAAACGGGCACAAAGACCCCCTCGTGACCTCTACCGTGACCTTGCCGCCATTTCGCGTAGGAAGGTCGTACAGACCCAACGGAGGTATCGTTGCGCTCAGGGTGAACCCCCAGACGACATATGTCAAGCTCAAAGGCCTCGGTCAATGTAAAATTTTTGGCCTGCTGAAGGTCACGGAGGTACTCTCCAAGCACTCACCGGGCAGGGGAACGGTTCACGAGGGCGACTCGGACGTCATCGCGTTCGGCCCATTTTGAAGGATTGCCTTTAAACTTGGTTAACATTCCCTTAACACATTGGACAGTAAAAGTTATCAAAAGTTTGCGTTTTCATTTATGCTAAAGGGGCGTGGCCAGGCCTCAAACTTGCGCTTCATGCGTCCCCTACATTATTTCTATAGTCCCATCTCAGTGATACATCATCCGATCTGAACCAGATTTATTGTGCATAATCAGTGAGACCTTGTGGACACATTGATATTGTTGTTTAACATATGACTCCAGAGCGCCCCCTAGATTATTCAAACTGTTATATCTCAGTGATACATCATCCGATCTGAACCAGATTTATTGTGCATCATCAGTGAGCCCTTGTGGACACATTGATATGGTGGGCTAACATTTGACTCAAGTGCGCCCCCTACATTATTTCTATAGTTATATCTCAGTGATATATCATCCGATCTGAACCAAATTTATTGTGAATAATCAGTGAGCCCTTGTGGACACATTGATAATGTGGTTTAACATATAACTACATAGCGCCCCCTAGATTATTCAAACTGTTATATCACAGTGAGACATCATCCGATCTGAACCAGATTTATCGTGTATCATCAGTGAGACCTTGTGGACACATTGATATTGTGGTTTAACATGTGACTCCAGAGCGCCCCCTAGATTATTCAAACTGTTATATCTCAGTGAGACATCATCCGATCTGAACCAGATTTATTGTGTGTGCACCCCTGGTGCGGAGTAGACACGAGAGACTTCGAAATGGCGACCGAGCGGACGAGCTGGAGCTCGCGCGGTCGCCTCAATAAGGTCCGAGCGGCGCTAAGCTGCTTCGGGCCTCAACGCCGCTTGCGGCTTTAATTATTATTATTCTTCTTCTTTTTCCGTCACTTCGCGCGGCCGTTTGGGGCCTTTAACATATTCAAAAACTCACCAAACTTCACCCAAAATTGTCCCCCAACTAAAATTTTATGATTCTGGTGTAATCGCAAGTGGGCGTGGCCTAACTGCTCAACAGCGCCCCCTAACGTGAGTTGGGGAAAACCGTAAGTCGTACAGATCTGAAACTCGGTACATATGTAGATCTCCCCAATTCAAGAAAAAAAGTACATTGGAGGTACCCTCTAAAATGCACAGGTAGGCGGCCATTTTGGGTCAAAGGTCAAATTTTGGTCATTTTTCAGTTTTACTCATGTCGAACTTTGACGAACTCCTTCTCAGGCGTTCGACCTATCGGCTTCAAACTTGGTCAGAATGCAGTTAAGGCATGGGCCTTTAAAAGTTATCAAAAAAATTGACTTTTCGTATATGTTCAGGGGGCGTGGTGGAGCGGTGAACTTGGCGTACTCGCCGAAACAAACGAAACGCTATAACTTTGACATTTAAAGGTCTATTGACACCATGCTTTATCCTAGAATAATGAAACTTGGTACACATATGTATCTCATCAGGAGCTACAAAAAAGTCTCTTGGAGCAATGGTCCAAAGCCAACAGGAAGTCGGCCATTTTAGGTCAAAGTCACAATTTGGTCTATTTCATTTACGTCATATCTGAGCGAACTCGTCCTAGAGCTTTCGAGATCCAGGCGTCAAACTCGGTCAGCACTATCTTGAGGCATTGAAGGTCAAAAGTTATCAAAAGAATTTTTCTAAGTCAAAGCATGTGGGCGTGGCCTTAGGTCAAAGTCAAATTTGGTCTATTTCATTTACGTCATATCTGAGCGAACTCGTCCTAGAGCTTTCGAGATCCAGGGGTCAAACTCAGTCAGCACTATCTTGAGGCATTGAAGGTCAAAAGTTATCAAAAGAATTTTTCTATGTCAAAGCATGTGGGCGTGGCCAAGCCTCAAATCTGGCCATTTTCCATGAAACATCAATTACGTCATATCTGAGCGAACTCGTCCTAGAGCTTTCGAGATCCAGGCGTCAAACTCGGTCAGCACTATCTTGAGGCATTGAAGGTCAAAAGTTATCAAAAGAATTTTTCTAAGTCAAAGCATGTGGGCGTGGCCTTAGGTCAAAGTCACAATTTGGTCTATTTCATTTACGTCATATCTGAGCGAACTCGTCCTAGAGCTTTCGAGATCCAGGCGTCAAACTCGGTCAGCACTATCTTGAGGCATTGAAGGTCAAAAGTTATCAAAAGAATTTTTCTATGTCAAAGCATGTGGGCGTGGCCAAGCCTCAAATCTGGCCATTCTCCATGAAACATCAAGCTAAAATAACTTCCTAATATAAGCTCCCAGCTTCACCAAACTCACTGACATCGATCCTTGTTCACCCCCCTGCAGGATTCCATTGTAATAATTGGTGGGCGTGGCCTAATTCCTCAACAGCACCCTCTAGAATATTTAAAAAAAACAGCCCCCAGCCATGCTTTATCCCAGAATAATGAAACTTGGTACACATGTGTATCTCATCAGGAGCTACAAAAAAGTCTCTTGGAGCAATGGTCCAAAGCCAACAGGAAGTCGGCCATTTTGGGTCAAAGGTCATTTTCCAATGTTTTTGAATTGCGTATTTAAACAAACTCCTCTTAGGGATTTTGAAGGATTGCATTTAAACTTGGTTAACATGCCCTTAACACATTGGACAGTAAAAGTTATCAAAAGTTTGCGTTTTCGTTTATGCTAAAGGGGCGTGGCCAGGCCTCAAACTTGCGCTTCATGCGTCCCCTACATTATTTCTATAGTCCCATCTCAGTGATACATCATCCGATCTGAACCAGATTTATTGTGCATAATCAGTGAGACCTTGTGGACACATTGATATTGTTGTTTAACATATGACTCCAGAGCGCCCCCTAGATTATTCAAACTGTTATATCTCAGTGATACATCATCCGATCTGAACCAGATTTATTGTGCATCATCAGTGAGCCCTTGTGGACACATTGATATGGTGGGCTAACATTTGACTCAAGTGCGCCCCCTACATTATTTCTATAGTTATATCTCAGTGATACATCATCCGATCTGAACCAGATTTACTGTGCATCATCAATGAGCCCTTGTGGACACATTGATATGGTGGGCTAACATTTAACTCAAGTGCGCCCCCTACATTATTTCTACAGTTATATCTCAGTAATACATCATCCGATCTGAACCAGATTTATTGTGCATAATCAGTGAGCCCTTGTGGACACATTGATATTGTTGTTTAACATATGACTCCAGAGCGCCCCCTAGATTATTCAAACTGTTATATCTTAGTGATACATCATCCGATCTGAACCAGATTTATTGTGCATCATCAGTGAGCCCTTGTGGACACATTGATATGGTGGGCTAACATTTGACTCAAGTGCGCCCCCTACATTATTTCTATAGTTATATCTCAGTGATACATCATCCGATCTGAACCAGATTTATTGTGCGTGTGCACCCCTGGTGCGGAGTAGACACGAGAGACTTCGAAATGGCGACCGAGCGGACGAGCTGGAGCTCGCGCGGTCGCCTCAATAAGGTCCGAGCGGCGCTAAGCTGCGAGGGCCTCAACGCCGCTTGCAGCTTTAATTAGGCCCGAAGCAGCGAAGCGCTGCAAGGACCTATTGTAATTGTAGTGTTTATTATTATTAGGCCCGAAGCAGCGAAGCGCTGCAAGGACCTATTGTAATTGTACTGTTTCTTATTTTTATTTTTTTTTTTCTTCCCCCCAAAGAAGTGGCCTTTTGGAGGCTTTATCATATACGAAAACTCACCAAATTTGGCGGACTCGTCAGGACTGGTGAAAAATTACGTATTTTGGGGGCGTGGCAAAAATCGCCACAGAAACGGCTCAAGAGCGCCCCCTAGAAATTTTCAAAATACCCTCCGCATTGACCTTAGTTTGACGTAGAATCATGAAATTTGGTACACTTGTCCAACTCACCAAGATGCACAGAAAACCCTCTGGCACCAATGTTGTACAATAAATGGTAAGGCGGCCATTTTGGAACGATGACCAAATTTTCACCCCTTTTTGGCCGTTTACAGCCTCCGCATTTGAACGAACTCCTCCTATGAATTTCGCTCGATTTGGTTCAAACTTGGCCAGTTTCTTCATAAGGCACGGGGGAACAAACGATATCAAAATTGTGCGTTTTCATGAATGCTGAAGGGGCGGGGCCAGACGTCAAAGTTGGACATCTCGCCATGAAAAACGAAACGCTTACAGCTCTTACACGAAAAAAGTCTAATACATCAAACCTTCAGTTATTGACCCACATCCGGTCCCCCGCAAAACTGTATGGTCAAATCATGACATCACTTAAGCCACGCCCCCTGACAACAGGAAGTGTAAAGTTTTACGTTGAACGGTCCATATCGGACCCCTGTTACCTAATCAGCGTGGCATTGTGTCCAGTGACCGAAGACATGTTGGTGTAACAAGCATTCCAATACTGTTCGTTTTTGGTGGAGCATGTGGGCGTGGCGACGTGGCGAAGTAAGACATAACGCCATCACCATACGTTTGGTTCTAAAATCCACAGATTTGATCCGAGGAGTACCAAAATCAGTATGATCGATCATTGCCCACCCCTTGAACAGGTGTTTATGCTAATTAGCAAATCGCTACAGAAACGGCTCAAGAGCGCCCCCTAGAAATATTCAAAATACCCTCCGCATTGACCTTAGTTTGACGTAGAATCATGAAATTTGGTACACTTGTCCAACTCACCAAGATGCACAGAAAACCCTCTGGCACCAATGTTGTACGATAAATGGTAAGGCGGCCATTTTGGAACGATGACCAAATTTTCACCCCTTTTTGGCCGTTTACAGCCTCTGCATTTCAACGAACTCCTCCTAGGGATTTCGCTCGATTTGATTCAAACTTGGCCAGTTTCTTTATAAGGCACGGGGGAACAAATGTTATCAAAACTGTGCGTTTTCATGCATGCTGAAGGGGCGGGGCCAGACCTCAAAGTTGGACATCTCGCCATGAAAAACGAAACGCTTACAGCTCTTACACGAAAACTGTCTAATACATCAAACCTTCAGTGATTGACCCACATCCGGTCCCCTGCAAAACTGTATGGTCAAATCATGACATCACTTAAGCCACGCCCCCTGACAACAGGAAGTGTAAAGTTTTACGTTGAACGGTCCATATCGGATCCCTGTTACCTAATCAGCGTGACATTGTATCCAGTCACCGAAGACATGTTGGTGTAACAAGCTTTCCAGCACTGTTCGTTTTGGGTGGAGCAAGTGGGCGTGGTGACGTGGCGAAGTAAGACGTAACGCCGTCACCATACGTTTGGTTCTAAACTCCACAGATTTGATCTGAGGAGTACCAAAATCATTATGATCGATCATTACCCACCCCTTGAACAGGTGTTTATGCTAATTAGCAAATAGCCTCCATAGCGCCCCCTAGATTATTCAAACTGTTGTATCTCAGTGATACATCATCCGATCTGAACCAGATTTATTGTGCATCATCAGTGAGCCCTTGTGGACACATTGATATGGTGGGCTAACATTTGACTCAAGTGCGCCCCCTACATTATTTCTATAGTTATATCTCAGTGATACATCATCCGATCTGAACCAGATTTATTGTGCATCATCAGTGAGCCCTTGTGGACACATTGATATGGTGGGCTAACATTTGACTCAAGTGCGCCCCCTACATTATTTCTATAGTTATATCTCAGTGATACATCATCCGATCTGAACCAGATTTATTGTGATTCATCAGTGAACACTTCTACACACATTGATAATGGTATGTAAATTATGACTCCAGAGCGCCCCCTAGATTATTAAAACAGTTATATCTCAGTGATACATCATCCGATCTGAACCAGATTTATTATGCATCATCAGTGAACACTTCTACACACATTGATATGGTAGGTAAAATTTGACTCAAGAGCGCCCCCTACATTACTACTACAGTTATATCTCAGTGATACATCATCCGATCTGAACCAGATTTATTATGCATCATCAGTGAACACTTCGACACACATTGATAATGTTATGTAAATTTTTACTCCATAGCGCCCCCTATATTATTACTACAGTTATATCTCAGTGATACATTATCCGATCTGCACGAGATTTATTATGATTCATCAGTGAACACTTCGACACACATTGATAATGGTATGTAAATTTTTACTCCATAGCGCCCCCTATATTATTACTACAGTTATATCTTAGTGATACATTATCCGATCTGCACGAGATTTATTGTGCTTTATCAGTGAACACTTCGACACACATTGATAATGGTATGTAAATTTTTACTCCATAGCGCCCCCTATATTATTACTACAGTTATATCTTAGTGATACATTATCCGATCTGCACGAGATTTATTGTGATTCATCAGTGAACACTTCTACACACATTGATAATGGTATGTAAATTTTTACTCCATAGCGCCCCCTATATTATTACTACAGTTATATCTTAGTGATACATTATCCGATCTGCACGAGATTTATTGTGCTTTATCAGTGAACACTTCGACACACATTGATAATGGTATGTAAATTTTTACTCCATAGCGCCCCCTATATTATTACTACAGTTATATCTTAGTGATACATTATCCGATCTGCACGAGATTTATTGTGATTCATCAGTGAACACTTCGACACACATTGATAATGGTATGTAAATTTTTACTCCATAGCGCCCCCTATATTATTACTACAGTTATATCTCAGTGATACATTATCCGATCTGCACGAGATTTATTGTGCTTTATCAGTGAACACTTCGACACACATTGATAATGGTATGTAAATTTTTACTCCATAGCGCCCCCTATATTATTACTACAGTTATATCTTAGTGATACATTATCCGATCTGCACGAGATTTATTGTGCTTTATCAGTGAACACTTCGACACACATTGATAATGGTATGTAAATTTTTACTCCATAGCGCCCCCTATATTATTACTACAGTTATATCTTAGTGATACATTATCCGATCTGCACGAGATTTATTGTGATTCATCAGTGAACACTTCTACACACATTGATAATGGTATGTAAATTTTTACTCCATAGCGCCCCCTATATTATTACTACAGTTATATCTTAGTGATACATTATCCGATCTGCACGAGATTTATTGTGCTTTATCAGTGAACACTTCGACACACATTGATAATGGTATGTAAATTTTTACTCCATAGCGCCCCCTATATTATTACTACAGTTATATCTTAGTGATACATTATCCGATCTGCACGAGATTTATTGTGATTCATCAGTGAACACTTCTATACACATTGATAATGGTATGTAAATTTTTAACTCCATAGCGCCCCCTATATTATTACTACAGTTATATCTCAGTGATACATAATCCAATCGTGTGTACACCTGGTGCGGGGTAGACACGAGAGACTTCGAAATGGCGACCGAGCGGACGAGCTGGAGCTTGCGCGATCGTATCAATAAGGTCCGAGCGGCGCTAAGCTGCGAGGGCCTCAATGCTGCTTGCAGCTTTAATTATTTTTATTTTTATTCTTCCCCCAAAAGAAGTGGCATTTTGGGGGCTTTATCATATACGAAAACTCACCAAATTTTGCGGACTCGTCAGGACTGGTGAAAAATTACGTATTTTGGGGGCGTGGCAAAAATCGCCACAGAAACGGCTCAAGAGCGCCCCCTAGAAATTTTCAAAATACCCTCCGCATGACCTTAGTTTGACGTAGAATCATGAAATTTGGTACACTTGTCCAACTCACCAAGATGCACAGAAAACCCTCTGGCACCAACGTTGTACAGTAAATGGGAAGGCGGCCATTTTGGAACGATGACCAAATTTTCACCCCTTTTTGGCCGTTTACAGCCTCGGCATTTGAACAAACTCCTCCTTTGAGTTTCGCTCGATTTGGTTCAAACTTGGCCAGTTTCTTCATAAGGCACGGGGGAACAAACAATAACAAAATTGTGCGTTTTCATGAATGCTGAAGGGGCGGAGCCAGACGTCAAAGTTGGACATCTCGCCATGAAAAACGAAACGCTTACAGCTCTTACACGAAAAAAGTCTAATACATCAAACCTTCAGTTATTGACCCACATCCAGTCCCCCGCAAAACTGTATGGTCAAATCATGACATCACTTAAGCCACGCCCCCTGACAACAGGAAGTGTAAAGTTTTACGTTGAACGGTCCATATCGGACCCCTGTTACCTAATCAGCGTGGCATTGTGTCCAGTGACCGAAGACATGTTGGTGTAACAAGCATTCCAATACTGTTCGTTTTTGGTGGAGCATGTGGGCGTGGCGACGTGGCGAAGTAAGACATAACGCCATCACCATACGTTTGGTTCTAAAATCCACAGATTTGATCCGAGGAGTACCAAAATCAGTATGATCGATCATTGCCCACCCCTTGAACAGGTGTTTATGCTAATTAGCAAATCGCTACAGAAACGGCTCAAGAGCGCCCCCTAGAAATATTCAAAATACCCTCCGCATTGACCTTAGTTTGACGTAGAATCATGAAATTTGGTACACTTGTCCAACTCACCAAGATGCACAGAAAACCCTCTGGCACCAATGTTGTACGATAAATGGTAAGGCGGCCATTTTGGAACGATGACCAAATTTTTACCCCTTTTTGGCCGTTTACAGCCTCTGCATTTCAACAAACTCCTCCTAGGGATTTCGCTCGATTTGATTCAAACTTGGCCAGTTTCTTTATAAGGCACGGGGGAACAAATGTTATCAAAACTGTGCGTTTTCATGCATGCTGAAGGGGCGGGGCCAGACCTCAAAGTTGGACATCTCGCCATGAAAAACGAAACGCTTACAGCTCTTACACGAAAACTGTCTAATACATCAAACCTTCAGTGATTGACCCACATCCGGTCCCCTGCAAAACTGTATGGTCAAATCATGACATCACTTAAGCCACGCCCCCTGACAACAGGAAGTGTAAAGTTTTACGTTGAACGGTCCATATCGGATCCCTGTTACCTAATCAGCGTGACATTGTATCCAGTCACCGAAGACATGTTGGTGTAACAAGCTTTCCAGCACTGTTCGTTTTGGGTGGAGCAAGTGGGCGTGGTGACGTGGCGAAGTAAGACGTAACGCCGTCACCATACGTTTGGTTCTAAACTCCACAGATTTGATCTGAGGAGTACCAAAATCATTATGATCGATCATTACCCACCCCTTGAACAGGTGTTTATGCTAATTAGCAAATAGCCTCCATAGCGCCCCCTAGATTATTCAAACTGTTGTATCTCAGTGATACATCATCCGATCTGAACCAGATTTATTGTGCATCATCAGTGAGCCCTTGTGGACACATTGATATGGTGGGCTAACATTTGACTCAAGTGCGCCCCCTACATTATTTCTATAGTTATATCTCAGTGATACATCATCCGATCTGAACCAGATTTATTGTGCATCATCAGTGAGCCCTTGTGGACACATTGATATGGTGGGCTAACATTTGACTCAAGTGCGCCCCCTACATTATTTCTATAGTTATATCTCAGTGATACATCATCCGATCTGAACCAGATTTATTGTGCATCATCAGTGAGCCCTTGTGGACACATTGATATGGTGGGCTAACATTTGACTCAAGTGCGCCCCCTACATTATTTCTATAGTTATATCTCAGTGATACATCATCCGATCTGAACCAGATTTATTGTGCATTCATCAGTGAACACTTCTGACACACATTGATAATGGTATGTAAATTTTTACTCCATAGCGCCCCCTATATTATTACTACAGTTATATCTTAGTGATACATTATCCGATCTGCACGAGATTTATTGTGATTCATCAGTGAACACTTCTACACACATTGATAATGGTATGTAAATTTTTACTCCATAGCGCCCCCTGTATTATTACTACAGTTATATCTTAGTGATACATTATCCGATCTGCACAAGATTTATTGTGCTTTATCAGTGAACACTTCGACACACATTGATAATGGTATGTAAATTTTTACTCCATAGCGCCCCCTATATTATTACTACAGTTATATCTTAGTGATACATTATCCGATCTGCATGAGATTTATTGTGATTCATCAGTGAACACTTCTACACACATTGATAATGGTATGTAAATTTTTACTCCATAGCGCCCCCTATATTATTACTACAGTTATATCTCAGTGATACATCATCCGATCTGAACCAAATTTATTGTGATTCATCAGTGAGCCCTTGTGGACACATTGATATTGTGGTTTAACATATAACTCAATAGCGCACCCTAGATTATTCAAACTGTTATATCTCAGTGAGATATCATCCGATCTGAACCAGATTTATTGTGTATCATCAGTGAGACCTTGTGGACATATTGATATTGTGGTTTAACATGTGACTCCAGAGCGTCCCCCTAGATTATTCAAACTGTTATATCTCAGTGAGACATCATCCGATCTGAACCAGATTTATTGTGCGTGTGCACCCCTGGTGCGGAGTAGACACGAGAGACTTCGAAATGGCGACCGAGCGGACGAGCTGGAGCTCGCGCGGTCGCCTCAATAAGGTCCGAGCGGCGCTAAGCTGCGAGGGCCTCAATGCTGCTTGCAGCTTTAATTATTATTATTATTATTCTTCCGTCACTTCGCGCGGCCGTTTGGGGCCTTTAACATATTCAAAAACTCACCAAACTTCACCCAAAATTGTCCCCCAACGAAAATTTTATGAATCTGGTGTAATCGCAAGTGGGCGTGGCCTAACTGCTCAACAGCGCCCCCTAACGTGAGTTGGGGAAAACCGTAAGTCGTAGAGATCTGAAACTCGGTACATATGTAGATCTCCCCAATTCAAGAAAAAAAGTACATTGGAGGTACCCTCTAAAATGCACAGGTAGGCGGCCATTTTGGGTCAAAGGTCAAATTTTGGTCATTTTTCAGTTTTACTCATGTCGAACTTTGACGAACTCCTTCTCAGGCGTTCGACCTATCGGCTTCAAACTTGGTCAGAATGCAGTTAAGGCATGGGCCTTTAAAAGTTATCAAAAAAATTGACTTTTCGTATATGTTCAGGGGGCGTGGTGGAGCGGTGAACTTGGCGTACTCGCCGAAACAAACGAAACGCTATAACTTTGACATTTAAAGGTCTATTGACACCATGCTTTATCCTAGAATAATGAAACTTGGTACACATATGTATCTCATCAGGAGCTACAAAAAAGTCTCTTGGAGCAATGGTCCAAAGCCAACAGGAAGTCGGCCATTTTAGGTCAAAGTCACAATTTGGTCTATTTCATTTACGTCATATCTGAGCGAACTCGTCCTAGAGCTTTCGAGATCCAGGCGTCAAACTCGGTCAGCACTATCTTGAGGCATTGAAGGTCAAAAGTTATCAAAAGAATTTTTCTAAGTCAAAGCATGTGGGCGTGGCCTTAGGTCAAAGTCAAATTTGGTCTATTTCATTTACGTCATATCTGAGCGAACTCGTCCTAGAGCTTTCGAGATCCAGGGGTCAAACTCAGTCAGCACTATCTTGAGGCATTGAAGGTCAAAAGTTATCAAAAGAATTTTTCTATGTCAAAGCATGTGGGCGTGGCCAAGCCTCAAATCTGGCCATTCTCCATGAAACATCAAGCTAAAATAACTTCCTAATAGAAGCTCCCAGCTACACCAAATTCACTAAGATCTATATTTATCCATCCCTCGACAGGACTGCAGTCCAATATGTAGTGGGCGTGGCCTGATTCTTCCAGAGCGCCCCCTAGAATTTAGTTTAAAAATCAGCCCCCAGCCATGCTTTATCCCAGAATTATGAAACGTGGTATACATGTGTAAATTATCAGGACCTACAAAAAAGTCTCTTGGAACCCTGGTCCAAAACAAAAACAAAGTCGGCCATTTTGGGTCAAAGGTCATTTTCCGATGTTTTTGAATTGCGTATTTAAACAAACTCCTCTTAGGGATTTTGAAGGATTGCCTTTAAACTTGGTTAACATTCCCTTAACACATTGGACAGTAAAAGTTATCAAAAGTTTGCGTTTTCGTATATGCTAAAGGGACGTGGCCAGGCCTCAAACTTGCGCTTCATGCGTCCCCTACATTATTTCTATAGTCCCATCTCAGTGATACATCATCCGATCTGAACCAGATTTATTGTGCATAATCAGTGAGACCTTGTGGACACATTGATATTGTTGTTTAACATATGACTCCAGAGCGCCCCCTAGATTATTCAAACTGTTATATCTCAGTGATACATCATCCGATCTGAACCAGATTTATTGTGCATCATCAGTGAGCCCTTGTGGACACATTGATATGGTGGGCTAACATTTGACTCAAGTGCGCCCCCTACATTATTTCTATAGTTATATCTCAGTGACATATCATCCGATCTGAACCAAATTTATTGTGAATAATCAGTGAGCCCTTGTGGACACATTGATATTGTGGTTTAACATATAACTCCATAGCGCCCCCTAGATTATTCAAACTGTTCTATCTCAGTGAGACATCATCCGATCTGAACCAGATTTATCGTGTATCATCAGTGAGACCTTGTGGACACATTGATATTGTGGTTTAACATGTGACTCCAGAGCGCCCCCTAGATTATTCAAACTGTTATATCTCAGTGAGACATCATCCGATCTGAACCAGATTTATTGTGCGTGTGCACCCCTGGTGCGGAGTAGACACGAGAGACTTCGAAATGGCGACCGAGCGGACGAGCTGGAGCTCGCGCGGTCGCCTCAATAAGGTCCGAGCGGCGCTAAGCTGCTTCGGGCCTCAATGCTGCTTGCAGCTTTAATTATTATTATTATTATTCTTCCGTCACTTCGCGCGGCCGTTTGGGGCCTTTAACATATTCAAAAACTCACCAAACTTCACCCAAAATTGTCCCCCAACGAAAATTTTATGAATCTGGTGTAATCGCAAGTGGGCGTGGCCTAACTGCTCAACAGCGCCCCCTAACGTGAGTTGGGGAAAACCGTAAGTCGTACAGATCTGAAACTCGGTACATATGTAGATCTCCCCAATTCAAGAAAAAAAGTACATTGGAGGTACCCTCTAAAATGCACAGGTAGGCGGCCATTTTGGGTCAAAGGTCAAATTTTGGTCATTTTTCAGTTTTACTCATGTCGAACTTTGACGAACTCCTTCTCAGGCGTTCGACCTATCGGCTTCAAACTTGGTCAGAATGCAGTTAAGGCATGGGCCTTTAAAAGTTATCAAAAAAATTGACTTTTCGTATATGTTCAGGGGGCGTGGTGGAGCGGTGAACTTGGCGTACTCGCCGAAACAAACGAAACGCTATAACTTTGACATTTAAAGGTCTATTGACACCATGCTTTATCCTAGAATAATGAAACTTGGTACACATATGTATCTCATCAGGAGCTACAAAAAAGTCTCTTGGAGCAATGGTCCAAAGCCAACAGGAAGTCGGCCATTTTAGGTCAAAGTCACAATTTGGTCTATTTCATTTACGTCATATCTGAGCGAACTCGTCCTAGAGCTTTCGAGATCCAGGCGTCAAACTCGGTCAGCACTATCTTGAGGCATTGAAGGTCAAAAGTTATCAAAAGAATTTTTCTAAGTCAAAGCATGTGGGCGTGGCCTTAGGTCAAAGTCAAATTTGGTCTATTTCATTTACGTCATATCTGAGCAAACTCGTCCTAGAGCTTTCGAGATCCAGGGGTCAAACTCAGTCAGCACTATCTTGAGGCATTGAAGGTCAAAAGTTATCAAAAGAATTTTTCTATGTCAAAGCATGTGGGCGTGGCCAAGCCTCAAATCTGGCCATTTTCCATGAAACATCAATTACGTCATATCTGAGCGAACTCGTCCTAGAGCTTTCGAGATCCAGGCGTCAAACTCGGTCAGCACTATCTTGAGGCATTGAAGGTCAAAAGTTATCAAAAGAATTTTTCTAAGTCAAAGCATGTGGGCGTGGCCTTAGGTCAAAGTCACAATTTGGTCTATTTCATTTACGTCATATCTGAGCGAACTCGTCCTAGAGCTTTCGAGATCCAGGCGTCAAACTCGGTCAGCACTATCTTGAGGCATTGAAGGTCAAAAGTTATCAAAATAATTTTTCTATGTCAAAGCATGTGGGCGTGGCCAAGCCTCAAATCTGGCCATTCTCCATGAAACATCAAGCTAAAATAACTTCCTAATATAAGCTCCCAGCTACACCAAATTCACTAAGATCTATATTTATCCATCCCNCGGTTTGAACTTAAAAAATGAAATAGATCAAACATTCTTCTTCACAGCATCCATCTTTTTTATTTTTATTTTTTTTTTATTTGTGGGAGGCAAGTTCAGTGTCTTTCCTGGGGAGGGAGTGTCCCGTTGTCAGAACACGTTCTTTCTGTTCCTTGGGGATTTGTTTGTGGCAGAAATTGTTGGGCACAAGTCCATTTCATCTGGGGGGGAAAGTTCTTTGTGTGTGGAATAAGTGCAGTTTTTCATTGTTGGGCACAAGTCCATTTCATCTGGGGGGGGAAAGTTCTTTGTGTGTGGAATAAGTTCATTTCATTCTGGGGGGGAAAGAGTCTTTTTTCTTCTGGGGGGGAGCTTTTGTTCAAGTCTTTTTCTTCTGTGAGTTTCTGTGCGAGTCTTTTTCTTCTTGGGTTTTTGTCAAAGTTCATTTTTTTCTTTGGGGAGAGCTTTTTGTGCGCCTTGTGGGTGGAGGGCATCAGGCAGTTTGATGGCTTCAGTCTTGTCCAGCTGTCTGTTGTTTAGTCTATTCAGGCATGAATTGCGGGCACAGTAGCAGGTCGCAACCCTGAATTGTGTGTGGCACAAGGTAGTCAAGCCACATCCTGACAAAGTGGGGAGCTTTGCTCTGACCAGATCCATCTTCAAAATCTGGCTCAGCGATTGTTCCAAACTTCTTTTTCAGGGGAGCACCGGTCACTCAGATGTAACAGAGGCTGCTTTTTCTCTCGAGAAGATGACGCGTCCTTTCCACCACCTGTTGGGGTCCCGTTCACCCTCGTTTTCAGCCGTCCCTAGCAGGACCTCGAGTCAAGGCGGGATTCACTGGCATCACTGGCAACTCCCCCTGAAGGAGTTCCGGAAACCTGTAGTCTTTTTAGAGGAGAACTGGACACCAAAAAACTTGCAAATTGTCAAATAAAACTAAGGCCTTTTGATCCCATGAGCCATTTGTGGTCTGGGGAAGGTCAAACTGTGGTAACTTAAACTAAATTCTGTAATTGGCTATAATAATAATCGTTTCTTTAAACTTAAAATAAAATTCCATTCTTATTATCTAAAACATTTGTATTTAATGGCAAAAAACAACACAACAACAAATGATTTCATTCTTCAGTGAAAATGAGTAATCACTCACTTTGATTTGAGGTTAGTTTTCAATTAGTAAGTTATTCTTAATTAGCATGATCATCAAAGTGAGTAGCAGGAGACGGAGACGTTTTATACTCACCTAAAATACTTTACCTTTTTCATAGTCTGTAGAAAAAGTCTAAACATACATGCAGACATAGACAGCCATATACGTACAGACAGACATACAGCCGTATAGACAGACATACAGCCATAAACATATATATATAGACATACAGCGCTGTAGTAATAAAGAATTTACTATACAAACATTTGGTTCATGTTCTCAAAATAAGTCCAGTCTATAGTCAGGGTCAGTCGTGTTTTTTAAAAATATAGAACCACCACATTTCAAAATCAACCTTTCAAATCAACCCTTTGAATAGATCCAAAACTCCAGGGCGTCCCCCATCTTTTTCTCTTTGGATCTGTTAAAAATACCTGTTTATCAAATGACATATACAGTACCTGTTTATTAAACAACATATATAAAAGCAATGTGGTTTGTAGGTTTATCTGATTTATCCTACAGTACAACGTGCTTCTTAAATGATCCTTTAAATGGCTATGCTGTTGAATATAAAAATCTAAAAAGTTATTTTTTGTATAACTGATCATCTAATCAATGAATGAGCTGTTTCCTTTTATGAGCCTTCATTAATGTTATTAGTGATATATTCTTTATTATTATTAGTTATTTCTAGGAACACCTCCTAATATTCCCTTATTGCATTATTATATATCGCCACTGAGTGTCAGGCAGGCTCCCTCACTCAGTCTTTAAGTCTTGATTAAAAACCCACTTTTATTCTTCCAAACTTTAACATGATGTGAGTTGTTTTGATCCTCTCTGTAATATACACTGTTCACTATATTAGCTAGTTTCTGTTGCTTTTTCTATATAATTTGTTTTCGTTTTTGTTTTGTTTTTCCTCTCGTTTCACTGTCTGCTTGGCTTGTTTCTATCGTACAGAACCTTGGTTGGCCCGCGTCAGCCTAAGTGCTCTATAAATAAAGTGGTATGGTATAAATAATCTAAGATTTAAAGCATAAAGCTATAAAAATTGTTCTAAAAATCTCTTAATCAATTCCTTTGTGGAAAACCAGACCAACCAAAATGCATTCCCGTCAAGGATAATCTGCTATCCTTCCTTCAGCTCCACAAAACATTGAATGTCTGTGGAGACACAATTTTAATCTGCAAAAAACAAAAAATATAAATATTTACTTGTTTCAGGGTTATGAGCTGGGATTATCTCTGTTTCATCACGGAGTTACAGGAAACGGAAAAATAAGTCGTCAGACCCACATAGTACAATATAAACTACAAATTCTGTGGCCTTGCTTGTCTAGCAAGCCATATCATGAGAATGTGTTTCATTAAATAAAATTAATCATAGCAGACTGCAGTTTTGAAACACGATACCAGGACTATTGACAGATCTTCACAGATCCATACGGGGGGCATGACCTTCAGCTGGACAGTTGGCGTGGGTGACTTCAGGACCTGTTCTCATTTTCTTGTTGGAGAATGTGCTCAGACCACTCTTGTCAGAGCATCCAGTGACCGCATATTCTGGTCATGTGTGTTTGATGACCTTTGATGACCTTTTTGACAAAATCTTTGCCTTTGCTTTGCTGACAGTCTCTCATCTTAACTTTGTGGACAGTCTTTGTGGACAGTCTTTGTGGACAGTCTTTGTGGACAGTCTTTTGCTTGGATAAAAGTCCAGCGCCCTCGTTCAGTGCCATTGTTTTTAAACCCCTCGAATGTTTATTTTGAGCAGGGTAGCCTGGGAGTCCAGCCTTGGTGTTCTCGGTGAAGTCAGTGAGCCAGTTCCGGACATGCCCTAAATATTGAATCTGATCCGATCCAATCAATAACCACAGTAGTTTGTGATTCAAAAATTCAGACGCTGCATGTGTTCTTTGACATGACCCTATCTTAATATATGTACTAACTATGTGTTCTGCAAAGTGTCGTGAGGTCCTTCAGACTTACGTTTTCCTGCTTCCACAAACATCGCGAGGCTGCTTCTAAAATAAATAAAAAATGAGAAAATAGAAAAATGTAAAAATCCTTAACAAACCAGGTTCAAAGTAATCATGTTATTTCTATAAGCAATTACCTTGAATAGAGCCACCTCTGCAAGTCTGGTTTGCACAATGGAATTTTAAAATGTTCATTTACATAAAAGTGAATTTTCAACAGAGGCATCCTTTTAATCTGATCTGCATAACAGATCTAAAATCATTAATTTACGTATGAGTAAAATTGTCAATTTAACCTGAAACTAGAAATTTTACCACTTGTCAGTGGTTTACTTATCAAAAGTTAAAGCATGGGCTCTGTTTTAATCTTCCATATTATTATTACTGTATACACAGCCCCAATCTGTTTGAATAAAAACAACCCTTCTTACTGCTGTCAAAGATTATGCATTGTATGGTCAAATGATATGTTATTCTAATTCCCGTTCAAATATACCAGACCTCTTTTTGCCTCTAATGGTCATAATTTATGCGAAACAACACCAAAATTAGGTTTTTACAGTGAAATGTGTCTTTCACTCCTGGTGAGTTGGCTGGATTCTTGTGCGTATTTAACCTACTTGCTGAAAAGTTACTTCTAATAAAGCATTTTTACTATTAATCATTGCAGTCACATTATATAACCCTTTAAAGGAAACAGCTCTTAAAATCTACTTAACTGTGTAACAGCTCATTAAAATTGATAAAACATTTTCAATGTATGCAAAAATCGTTGCAAAATGATGAATTTAAACTGAGCGTTTCAACTTACAACCTAGTCAAGTTTCTATTTGACAAGAATACTTTTTTATTCTTTATAAGTGTCAAAGTTTTATCAATTTAGTTAAACCTTTAAAGACAGAATTTACTGGCAAGTCTAAAAATAGATTTCTGCTAAATTTGTCTAAGACTTGTTATCCTAAAATGCCTAAACTTAATTTTGATCTGATTATGGTTGTTAATTTAAATTAACAAGCTTATTATAAAAGTTTAAATAGTCAATAATTGTAATTCAATGCAGTATACCGGTAATATTTTCTCTACTTCCCATTTATTCTGCATTAAAATCCAAATATATTCCGTGTTTTATCAACATCCTATGCGACTGCTATAAAAACATCCAGTTCCCCTCAACTTCACCTCGCAGTAACAGACTCTACTCAGAATCTGAAAACATGAACTGAACCTCTCTGGATGACCAAGATAAAACTGTCTTTGTTTCATGAATGTTACTTTTCTGTTCCCCTCAGATAATCACAGGTGACTGTGAGCATAGTTGCCAAGTCCGCTCATTATAAGCTACTCTGGGCTTTTTATTTTCTGTAGTCGCTTATTGTGTTTACTTGGGCTTACTTTGAACGTAAAGTCGCTTATTTGGGCTTGTTATTCATTTCACTTTATTCTTCGTCTAGTGACAAGACCACGCTAAAATTAGCTCCAATAAGTGGGGAAATATGGGGAAATAATATAATTAAAAAATGGGAGAAAAGGGTGCACACTTAGCATGGTTAGCTGTTCAATTTTTAGTTTATTTTTACTAAGTTGTACGCAGTTTTCATGAATTTCTTTAATGTTGTGATTGCCAATTGTTGTCATCACTCTTCGTTTAAAATTCAGATCTCAAATGAGTCCCAGAGGTTTAATGGGATTAATCTGTATAAATATGCAAAATGTATCTTTATTTTTTAGAGTGGCTATGTTTTTCAAAGTGTTTAGCATAATTTTTGCCGTTTGTATGCAACGCCATAATAAATGTATGTTTATACTGGTTAAAAACGGTCTTAGTTTTACACAATGGGGTGGGTTGCCAGTTGGGCTCGTTTTGGGCTTGTTTTGGGCTGGTCGCTTGCTTCTGTCGCGAGATCTGGCAACACTGTATCAAAGTTCTCATGACAACAAGGCCTCCTGAATTCTTGCCTCGTCATCATTCAGCTTTTTCGACAGAACTATTTCGATAAAAATTGGTAAGCGAATTCTCAGTTCCTTTTTGCAGAGAAAAGTTCTTGGTTTGTAAAATTATTTAAATAAAAATTTACTTCTTAACATCAACTTTAGTTCGTGCGCCTTTCTTTTTTATTCATCTATTTTTTATTATTCTGCTGTTTCTACTATGTCAGCACAGATAAGTAAATACATATAA
>JBBPBX010030021.1:0-31159 GCA_038048925.1 Garcialebias charrua
TAAAATAAGCACAGAAGTGGTTCATCATTACTTTAATATAATAGTGTTTCAAAAATTACAAGGTTTGTTGGCTTTTTTTTTGTTGCAATGCGATTAAATAAATTTCACGTCTGTGGCATCATTTTGCTGTCATATTTTTCAAAATAAAAGTCATACACAACCACTTGTTTCCCCCCTGTTCATGCAGCATTCACTCACAATCTCACATGTATTCTTGTGGCGACGCACCTTCCTATTACCCTTTCTCCAACATAACCCATCACACACTCCCCCAGATACTTTGTATCTGAGTCACTGCACATCTAATCTCCGAATGGCAGAGCAAAATTGCTTTTTCCCTCTTCCTTCTTAACACAGACGTTCTTATTTCAAGTCGGAGAGCAACAGCCTGAAAAGCATGCAGGAAGTTTGTTCTTAGCTCCAGCGTCGTCGCTGCTTCAGAACCAGCAGATGAAACAATGAAGAATGAATACAGATCTTATTGTTCCGCATTTTCATAACAGAGCACTTCGCTCTCAGACTGAAAAGGTTTACTGTACTTGTGTTTTTTATTTTTTTTATTTTATTGTTTGCACAAAAAGAAACAACACACATAAAAGAAAAGTTTAAAAAAATGTGCAGTAGAGGTCATAAAACCCCTAATTGGGCTTACAAGCACACACACCCGCACCCCTTCTAAAAAAATAAAGAAGAAAATCATAAAAGCTTTATACATAAACTTACATCTTACTTTAAACACACACAATTACATGCCAAAGCAAAAGATAATAACTGACATTAAATCAATTTAAATTGTCAAAAAATATCAAAATGATGAATAAAATAAAAAAACTAATGTGTTAGAAAATCTATAAAGTTAGTTTAAACTTTCTTTTAAATACAATGTTGTACATGATTCACTTAATTGTTTTAAACTGTTCCACAGCACAACTTACAATCTGAAGGGTACTGATATTTTTGTTAAGCCAAAACATAGAACTAGTTTAAAGAGTAGGTCTACTATAATTTATGGAATAGGTCTATGGAATGGTTTAGAAAAATATATCAAAGTTGCAAAAACAATGACTTTGTTTAAAAAAAAATGAATAAATTCAGGTTTCTGGAAAAATATATATAAATTGGTTTGTTTTAAATTTTATGAATGGTAAAATATGATGAGTTATTTGTGCAATTTTTTGTTTGGATCATTGTTGTTTGAATTGACTGTTTGAATTAATTTTGTTAAAAAGGGGGCAGACATAATAAGATTTTATCTTCTTCTGCTTCCTTTCATTTCATGTAATGTTTGAAATTTTATTTACGTGGAATTATAAATAGTTTTTTTTTTTTTTTAAAGCTGTGACTTATACGCCGGCAAATACGGTACTTGGAGTCCACTGTCCAGGAAAATGGGGAGTGTGGTAAAGAGGTGAAGAAGAGAGTCCAGGGCAGGCAGGATGGAGTGGATGGAGAAAAGATTCAGGAGTGATTTGTGACAAAAGGTCGTCAGCAAAGGTCAAAGGAAAAGTTTACAAAACAGTGGTGAGACCATCAGAGTTCATATCAAACTAAAGACATTAATCACATCATTTTGCAGGTTCTGCTCATTAGTTTCATTAACAGTGTGCTGTTTTCTGCCTGCACTAACTGTGAAAGCCTCTGCAGCTGCACTGTTTTTTGTGTATCTGTGTGCATGTGCTCCTGCAGCTATCGGCTGTAAGCTCAGCCAGCAGTGCTTCTTCTCTGCTCAACCCAGTTTGTTCTCCCCTCAGAGCGACACAAGTGATGCCGCAACTTGTTTTCTCTGTGTCACACGCCACGATTCCAGAAATCAGGGTGTTTTCCCGACCATGCAGCTGCATGTGATGCAGGGAAAAAGAAACACAGAGGAGGAAGATCAAAGTACACAAAACCGCTTGACTAAAGCTGACAAGCTGACACATCTGTCACTTACTGAGACTGAAAGGGATTTATGTACAGTAGTTGTGACAAGAGGTGTTTTGACTAAATAAACCCCTCTCTGAGTCTAAAATTCAATTTTAGGGCTTTAATTAATTTATTTATTTTCAAACAAGGTTTTTGTTTGTTTGTTTGTTTGTTTGTTTGTAGGCAGCACTGATCAGCAGTGAGAGTAGGCAGAAGGTAGAACAGAGCACTGAAAAATAAATACACTGGAATGGCAAACCACAGCACAGTCCACGCTAATTTTGGCTGCCATCTTGGTAGGTGCTACATTCCTACTTTTTTTTTATATTTCTGCCAGACTGGCAGCAGATTTGAAAAATCTTAGTAAAAACCTATATTTAGCCAAGGAGTTTCATGTTTTGTCATCATTTGTTGTAGCTATCAGAACCTGCACTTGAACGAATAGGGTTACATTTCATAAGTTAACATTATGCCACATTAGCTCATAAATCATCAAAAATGTGACCTTTTCAGTTTTGCCTCTGTCTTGTCCACATTGTGTGTGCATGCACTGTCAGAATAAAGTTCATTAACCAAAAATATATATTTTTGAGCAATAAATTATCCACCACTAGGATGAATTTATACCTCCCAAAGGCATATTTAATTACATAAAACTATCAGTTTACTCAGTTTCTGCACTTTTTTTTTCAGTGTCAAGCGAGACAGATTTTTAGTGTACAGACAGGGACACACTTGTGGATAAGTATAAATACCTGCACTGAATGGTCAAAAACTCCTTCATAAAAATAAATATGAATACAATTATGCCATCTAAACTTGATTTAATTCAGAGATTCTCTATTGTCATTTGAAGCACATGTGGTGCATGTGGTGGAACGAAATTATGTACACCGGGTCCCAGTTACATCAAACAATAAAATGTAAAAGAAAAACAGTAATGATATCTAAGATATGAACTAAGAAAAACGTCAACTAAAAACACGCTACGCAATGAGTTATTTATGAGTCTAATGTCATGATGATGTAATGTGGCAGCACGTTGGCACAACTGGTAGAGCTGCTGCCTCTCAGCGAGAAGGTTGCCGGTTCAAATCCCGGTCCGGGGCCTTTCTGGGTGGAGTTTGCATGTTCTCCCCGTGCATGCGTGGGTTTCCTCCGGGTACTCCGGTTTCCTCCCACAGACCAAAAAACATGCTTGTTAGGCTGATTGGTGACTCTAAATTGACCCTAGGTGTGAGTGTGAGAGTGGATGGTTGTTTGGTGTGAGTGAGACAGGTCCCTCTTGTAAATGAGTCCCCGTGACTCAACGAGGCTAGCCTGTATAAATAAAGGTTGAATGAATGAAAAAAAAAAATGTAAACCTGCCCTTTTTAACGCTTGCAGGCTTGTCAAAAACAATGCAAAGTGCTACAGTGTTGCATTAAGCACAATGCTCATTTGTTTGTTTTGTTATTTTGTTATATTATTATATCGGAGGTTATCACTCTATCTAGACTAGCCTGCTAGAGTAGAGCAGAGTACTGTACTTTTATATACTATATACTATAATGGTAATGGACTGTACTTATATTGCACCTTTCTATCAAATCAAGATACAGTAGTCACATCTCTCTACAGCACAATCTGTGCCGTCATTTACCTCCACACACATTCATACAGTACTCTATTACATCTCTACAAATAATAATCAGTGCTTCAGCTCACACCGATGGGACACAATCAGAGGCAATGAGGGGTGCATGTGACTGCTGGTGGAATCAAACCCCCAACTCTCCCATTGGAGGATGACTGCTCCATCTGCAGCCACCCCATAACACTAGTGATGTACACTATAAAGTACTAGTACATTATGACTAACTGGAAAAATAAATCATCGATATTAATAGCACATAGTTTTAAATATTGTACATTAGTACACTAAGCTACATAACTTATCTTACTGCTAAAATGATGTATGTGCTACAGAGTACAGAGTGTCACACTTAGCACTTAGTAAAATGGTGGCCATGAATCTCACCTAGCACTATCAATTTTTTAAACACCTGTCAGAGGTGGGGTGTATAATAGTAAAGTGTTTGTACATAAATGGACAAAGACTACTCTTATCCCACCCATGACTTCTGATGTGCTTAAGCGAACTTAATGAAGCTTGATTACATTTGTACCACCGTTAGATTACGTGTTGCATTAATATTTTTTTATCCCCCCCAACTCTAAGGCCAAGGTCACAAATCAAGGTCAAGGTCTTTACTTGTCTGGGCTATTGCTATAGGTTGCTGTATGACAGTTTGTCAATGGGCGTGTAAAGTGCCGTATGTGATACTCTGGTTATTTCAGCGAAAGAGAGCCTGAAGAGGTGGAGCTATGTTATGAAGAGAGAAGTTCTGGTGAGGTTGAGATGGTTTGGACATGTGCAGCAGACTTACTCTGGATGTATTGTACAAAGTATAGGACAAAGGATGTAACATTCTGTACTACCAGGAAGAAGGAGAAAGAGGAAAACGGATACGTTGTTTGGATGTAGTGAAGGCAGGTAGGTGAGACAGAGGCAGGTGAGCAGATGTGACCACAGGTGAAATCAGCAGGTGAAAGAATATGTGTTTTTATCCTCTGCATCATGGTGCATCAAGATCAGAACCAATCAGTCCTTGTGATGATAAATTACAGGTAGTCCGCGACTTAACGGCAGTCTCGACTTACGGCGATTTGACTTTACAAACGCGTCCCATTGAAAAGCATTGCTTCTAGTTACGCCATTTATGCGCTTATGTGCCTTTAAATTTACCGGAGGGGAGAGCACTCGATGGAGGGAGGGGGAGTAGCTTCAGTGGAAATTTACTCCAGACCGCTTGGTTTGGGCAGACCGGAGCAGACAGAGCAGAGGAGGTTAGGATCTGTGGACGAGTGAAGCAACTGGAAGCTGCAGAATTCGGAGGTGCAACGAGCTAACGTGCTAACAGACCAGTAGGTAATTAACTCTTTTTTTCCCTTCATTTTGGCTCCTAAATGTATGTGGTTTTTGATAATTATGTAGGGTAATGTGTTAGGATAGGCTAAGTTGCTTGGTAAAAATAAAGTACTGTACGTATGAGGTGCCGTTTGGACGTATTTTCTGACTTACGGCCATTTCCGACATGCGAACGGCCGTAGGAACGGAACTCGTTCGTAAGTCGAGGACTACCTGTATTTGCATTCTTTTCAAAACCATTTTGCAGTTTTAGTCTGTTACACCACAGCCTGTTTTTGTCTGTTTTTAAGTTTGTTGGTAAGACAAAATAAGATGGGAATTCCCCTGAAGTGAGCCTATCTCTGGCTGCTCACTGCACCACCTGGGGTGGTTGGGTTAAATGCAGAGACGAATTTCGTCTGTGTATGGGAAACATACACAGATGACAGACAAACACATTATTATTATTATTATTATAATGCAAATTTACAAGAATTTAATATTTATTTTAATTTTATTTTATCAAATTTTAAAAACAGAATGCCAAGAGCAGCATTACAAAGCCTGACTTGGTGCAGCGGCTCCAGCAGAAACTCTTGTTTTTACCTGGTACTTGTTGGTGGAGTTGAAGGGGACTTCTACTACTTTGGGGTTCCTTGCTCTCATGTCGCTGACGCTGCCACAGCACACCTGGATGCATTTCAACAGGGCCGACTCCGACGCGTCTCCTGCCGTGTCCCTCTGGGGAAACAGACACAGAGTCACATTAACACAGTTGCTCGCATTTACTTTCTGAAACTGTTAATGGCAGCACAGGAAAACTTTTCTTTTAAATCGCATTAAAACAAAACACATTTGATGACTTTTTCATCACTTCCTTTTTGGATTTTTATCACCGATGCTTGTGATTTAGGTCACAAGCTGTAGCAGGTTTTTAAAACTAAAATTAATATTTAAGTTAAAAAAATTACATAAAAATCCTTAATGTTTCCAATATGCATCTACAAAGTAGATCTTCCCATGGGCTCACCACCTGTGGGAGGGGCCAAAGGGGTCGGGTGCAATGTGAGATGGGTGGCGGCCGAGGGCGGGGACCCTGGCGGTCTGATCCTCGGCTACAGAAGCTGGCCATTGGGACATGGAATGTCACCTCTCTGGTGGGGAAGGAGCCTGAGCTAGTGTGTGAGGTTGAGAGGTTCCGACTAGAAATAGTCGGACTCACCTCAACGCATGGCTCTGGCTCTGGAACCAGTTTCCTTGAGAGGGGTTGGACACTCTTCCACTCTGGAGTTGCCCCTGGTGAGAGGCGCCGAGCAGGAGTGGGCATACTGGTTGCCCCCCATCTTGGTGCCTGTACGTTGGGGTTCACCCCGGTGAACGAGAGGGTAGCCTCCCTTCGCCTACGTGTGGGGGGACGGGCTCTGACTGTTGTTTGTGCCTATGCACCAAACGGCAGCTCAGACTACCCACCCTTTTTGGAGTCCTTGGAGGGGGTATTGGAGAGTGCGCCTCCTGGGGACTCCCTTGTTCTACTGGGGGACTTCAACGCTCACGTGGGCAATGACAGTGAGACCTGGAGGGGTGTGGTTGGGAGGAACGGCCCCCCTGATCTGAACCAGAGTGGTGTTCTGTTATTGGACTTCTGTGCTCGTCATGGATTGTCCATAACGAACACCATGTTTAAGCATAAGGGTGTCCATATGTGCTCTTGGCACCAGGACACCCTAGGTCGCAGTTCGATGATCGACTTTGTTGTCGTCTCATCTGATCTGCGGCCGCATGTCTTGGACACTCGGGTGAGGAGAGGGGCGGAGCTGTCTACTGACCACTACCTGGTGGTGAGTTGGCTCCGATGGTGGGGGAGGATGCCGGTCAGACCTGGCAGACCCAAACGTATCGTGAGGGTCTGCTGGGAACGTCTGGCAGAGTCTCCCGTAAGACGGAGCTTTAACTCCCACCTCCGGGAGAGCTTTGAACACGTTCCGAGGGAGGCGGGGGACATGGAGTCCGAGTGGGCCGTGTTCCGCGCCTCTATTGTCGAGGCAGCTTATCGGAGCTGTGGCCGCAAGGTTGTTGGTGCCTGTCGAGGTGGCAACCCTCGAACCCGGTGGTGGACACCGGCAGTGAGGGATGCTGTCAGGCTGAAGAAGGAGTCCTATTGGGCCTTTTTGGCTTGTGGGACCCCGGAAGCAGCTGATAGGTACCGGCAGTCCAAGCGGCATGCGGCTCGGGTGGTTGCTGAGGCAAAAACTCGGGCGTGGGAGGAGTTCGGAGAGGCCATGGAGAATGACTTCCGTACGGCTTCGAGGCGATTCTGGTCCACCATCCGGCGTCTCAGGGGGGGAAAGAGGTACGAGACCAACACCATTTATGGTGGAGGTGGCGTGCTGCTGACCTCAACTCGGGATGTTGTGAGTCGGTGGGCGGAATACTTCGAAGACCTCCTCAATCCTACTGGCACGTCTTCCACTGAGGAAGCAGAGCCTGGGGACTTTGGGTCGGGTTCTCCGATCTCTGGTGCTGAGGTCGCCGAGGTGGTTAAAAAGCTCCGCGGTGGCAAGGCTCCGGGGGTGGATGAGATTCGCCCGGAGTTCCTTAGGGCTCTGGATGTTGTAGGGTTGTGTTGGCTTACGCGACTCTGCAATATCGCGTGGACATCGGGGGCAGTTCCCTTGGATTGGCAGACTGGGGTGGTGGTTCCCCTATTCAAAAAGGGGGACCGTAGGGTGTGTTCCAACTATAGGGGGATCACACTCTTAAGCCTCCCTGGTAAGGTCTATTCAGGGGTTCTGGAGAGGAGGGTCCGTCGGATAGTCGAACCTCGGATTCAGGAGGAGCAGTGTGGTTTTCGTCCTGGTCGTGGAACACTGGACCAGCTCTACACCCTCAGCAGGGTCCTGGAGGGTGCGTGGGAGTTTGCCCAACCAGTTTACATGTGTTTGTGGACTTGGAGAAGGCATTCGACCGCGTCCCTCGGGGGGTTCTGTGGGGGGTACTCCGGGAGTATGGGGTACCAGGCCCTTTGATAAGGGCTGTTAGGTCCCTGTACGACCGGTGTCAGAGCTTGGTCCGCATTGCCGGCAGTAAGTCAGGCTCGTTTCCGGTGAGAGTTGGACTCCGCCAAGGTTGCCCTTTGTCACCGATTCTGTTCATAACTTTTATGGACAGAATTTCTAGGCGCAGCCAAGGTGTTGAGAGGATCCGTTTTGGTGACCTTAGAATCGCTTCTCTGTTTTTTGCAGATGATGTGGTCCTACTGGCTTCATCAGTTCGTGATTTACAACTTTCACTGGAGCGGTTTGCAGCCGAGTGTGATGCGGCCGGGATGAGGATCAGTTCCTCCAAATCCGAGGCCATGGTCTTGAGCCGGAAAAGGGTAGCATGCCCTCTCCGGGTCGGGGAGGAGGTCCTGCCCCAAGTGGAGGAGTTTAAGTATCTCGGGATCTTGTTCACGAATGAGGGAAAACTGGAGCGTGAGATCGATAGGCGGATAGGTGCAGCGTCCGCAGTGAAGCGGGCGCTGTACCGGTCTGTCGTGGTGAAGAGAGAGCTGAGTCAAAAGGCAAAGCTCTCAATTTACCGATCGATCTACGTTCCCACCCTCATCTATGGTCATGAGCTTTGGGTTATGACCGAAAGAACAAGATCTCGGATACAAGCGGCTGAAATGAGTTTTCTCCGCAGGGTGGCTGGACTCTCCCTTAGAGATAGGGTGAGAAGCTCAGTCATCCGGGAGGGACTCGGAGTAGAGCCGCTGCTTCTCCACATCGAGAGGAGCCAGTTGAGGTGGCTCGGGCATCTGGTTAGGATGCCTCCTGGACGCCTCCCTGGTGAGGTGTTCCGGGCATGTCCCACCGGGAGGAGACCCAGAGGAAGACCCAGGACGCGCTGGAGGGACTATGTTTCTCGGCTGGCCTGGGAACGCCTTGGGATTCCCCCGGAGGAGCTGCTCCAAGTGGCTGGGGAGAGGGAAGTCTGGGCCTCCCTACTTAGGCTGCTACCCCCGCGACCCGACCCCGGATAAGCGGAAGAAGATGGATGGATGGATGGATGGATGGATCTACAAAGTAATAATTCACTGGAAACAAGTCAGTGAAATGCCCTCATCACATCTTCCGAGCTCTATCGGATCCTATGAGATCTCACAGTATTGCATGAGATCATCGTGGAAGGTCTTAATTTGTTCCTCGTTGCAGAGCTATAAGAGGGAGTTGGAAATAACCTCCATCTGTCCGTCTGCGCATGTTGTGAGCACGGTAACTTGAAAAATCAGTGAGGGACCAACTATCATGTTGGTGTGTGGCTACATCCAAGATGGCTGCCATCATATATGTTTATCTTGTGAACTGGATAACTTGAAACATGAGCAACATACTGACTTCCATGTTAATGCGTGACTGCATCTAGGCGTGAGAAAGCTTACTATCAAACACTGGGTTATAACCTTGCAAAGTCAAAATCCAAGATGGTCCCAGGTCATCTGGAAGTTTTATTTTTTTGCTGAGATGTTTCGTCCTTCATCCAAAGGACTTCATCAGCTCGAGGAGCCACAACAAACTCAGTCCCACAAGCAGCACATTCCCATGGTGGACCAGCCAATTTGCTGGTGGTAAGATGGTTTCTGAGACCCGCCCTCTCCCCATCAACTCCTCTGAGGCAGCCATAGACAAAGTAATTCAAAATATCAAAGTTTTTTTTAATCTGCGTTCAAGACAAGTTTGAGATGGAACAAATCTGACTGGATGATGTTAAAGGCGGATTGCAAAAGCTGGAAAGCCTTAGCAACTGTTTTAGCTCGGCAGTAAACAACTGTGTTATCAGCATAGAAATGCAAGGCTGCATCAGAGATGCTCTAACCTACATTATCTATGTAGATTGTAAAGAGGGTGGATCCTAAGACTGAGCCTTGTGGTACACCCTTGTTGACTGTTAAATAAGTAGAAGAAATATAATTCATCAAATTAAATAAACTTAAGAAATTAAGTTGGAATAACTTTAATGAATTACTTGTTACCAATTGAAGCAATTCATTTAAGTTGGATCAACTATTCTCTTTTTAGAGTGTACCATTATGTTGAACACATTGCCTTCAATCTGAAAGCTAGTTATAGAACCAACCAATGGTGTGATCTGCTTGTGTTACAAAGTTGCTTATAGTATTTAAGCAATTCAGGGTGAATTTTAGTTTTTGATAATCAATAAACATCCATTTTTATAACAATTTTGCGATAACGGTAACCCTTTGAGCCAGTTTATTTAAATCAACGCTGAACTGACGACCTGTCGGCAAAAACGCAAGCGGGAGTCGGACCGAGACAAGAAACTTCTGTTTATTCATTCATGAGCAGCCGTTAAAACAAGGACACGGTCTCTGCGACGCTCGTCCTTGTTTGGGCCTTTTCATGAATGAATAAACAGATCGAGGAAGTTCCATTTCTCGGTCCTCGCGCTCGCGGACAGGGACTTGGTTTGATAATGGGTGGCGCCGTCACCGTTGAGTGCCGTCAAGAGACACATCTGTTACTTACGGTAATGCAGGGAGGACACAGAAAGGCTTCAGCAGAGGGCCTTCCATCACAGAAGCTGTAATCTCACTGAGGCTGGAAGAAGGCCGGGGCAATATTGACTCATCCACTCAGCAGTGTGTGTTTATGGGTCAGTGTGAGGGACTTATTTCCAGGAGTGTATCAGATTATTTTCTCTGTGTGTGTTCACACGAGAGAACAAGGTTACGCATGCGAGCCGGTGTGTGTTCGTTGCACCTTTGTCAAGTGGAACTGACAAATGTTTTTACGCTCTTAATGCTTCCTCACCGTGACTGCCGCGTGGGACTGGACGACCACAGAAGTAAAATCAAACGCTCACATTTGATTCCACGACTGAGAAAAGGATTATTGGAGCGTGTCAGTGATGTCGTGTTTCAAACTGAGCTTCAAGTCGTTGTTGTGCAGAAAATGTTGTGGTTTTATTTTTATGACTCGGGCTCTAAAATGAAAAAATGCATGAAGTGATTTTGGTTGTTGCTTTTCAAAAAGCCACAACAGAAATCACCTGCTTTGTTTTGATAACAAATAGCAGAGGCAGATTATTGTACGCAGGTGCTTTACTGCATTTTTTAAATCTAATGTCAATTTTAATTTTTTTATGAGTGTAATTAACTTAAAACTAGACGACCTTTGACCTCACAACAGTTGAAATCATTTCATTATTGAGCAACTTGATGGTCAGATTGAGAGTTTAATCAGTTCATCCATCCATCCATCCATCCATCCATCCATCCATCCATCTATTGTCATCTGTCCATCACCCATCTTTCCATCCATCCATTCATCTATCCATTCATCCATTTGTCCATCCATCATCCATCAATCTGTCCATCTGCCCATCCATCTGTCCATCTATTCATCCATTCATCTATCCATTCATCCAACCATCCATCCATCCATCCATCTGTCCATCCATCTATTTCTCTATCCATTCATCCATCCACCCATCCATCCATCTATCCATATATCCATGTATCCATCCATTTGTCTCTCCATTCATCCAACCATCCATCTATCCATCTGTTCATCCATCATTTGTCCATCCATTCATCATCCATCTGTCCGTCTGTTCGTCCATCCGTCTATTCATCCATCCATCATCCATCTATTGTCATCTGTCCATCACCCATCTTTCCATCCATTTGTCCATCCATCAATCTGTCCATCCGCCCATTCATCTGTCCATCTATTCATCCATTTATCTATCCATTTATCCAACCATCCATCCATCCATCCATCTATTTCTCTAACCATCCATCCATTCATCTGTCCATCCATCCATCCATCCATATCCATCCATCCATCTATCTATCCATCCAATGGTCTCTCATTCATCCAACCATCCATCTATCCATCTGTTCATCCATCCATTTGTCTATCAATCCATCCATCCATCTGTCCATCTGTTCGTCCATCCGTCTATTCATCCATCCATCATCCATTTATTGTCATCTGTCCATCACCCATCTTTCCATCCATCCATTCGTCTATCCATTCTTCCATTTGTCCATCCATCATCCATCCATCAATCTGTCCATCACCCATCCATATTTCCATCTATTCATTCATTCATCATTTGAATCATTGGAAAGGAAAAACTCCCTTATTACTCCTATTTCATAATGTTTTGTTAAATTCTTTACCACAAAGGATGGAACACCGAGTGGATGTACAGATTTAGTCCATTTACAAAATAAAAATAAATTAAGAACAGAGTGTTTCTCTGAACGCCCTTAAACTAGAAGAACAATGATTATGACACCAGCACAGATCTAACAAGGCACACAGAGAAATCTGATTACTGTATTTTTCGCCCTAAAAGTCGCACAATTTTTTTGCATTATTAGCTTCTCGTATTTATGTATTTCCCCATATTTATAAACCAATTTTTGGCTGAGATATGACAGTTTTCATTAATTCTGACTGAAAATATTGAACACTACCATTTTCAGCCACTAGATGGCACTCGAGTAGTATGGCATGCCATTGTGTCATGTAATAGGTAAAAGTGGCTATTATTGACACAATCAGCTTGCCATAGCCTGCCACCTTTGTCCAGCTCGTCTGGAGCAACCGTCAAATCAGCTTCATTTTGCTGCACCGCCCCAGAGAAATGCAGCTAATTTAACCAATAAAGTGCATTTATTAAGTAAAAGTTCAACTGAGACACCTTTACTATAAAGTCGAGCAAACAAATAATTGTTTTTAGGTGGTTATCTTGTTAAATTTCAAAGAAACGCACAGCGAATCCTCCCGTGCACGTGCCTACTTCTGCGTATCGGCGTTTGAAATGCAGCTGATCTGACCGTCAAAGTGCATTTATTTAAAAAAGTTTAAACAGAGACACACATTAGCTATAACGTCGAGCAAACAAATAATTGTTTTTAAGCGTTAATCTCATTAAAATTCTTCCGTGCGCGCTCCCTGATATTTGGCATCCAATGGATTTTTGGCACCACATTTCCAGGTTGTCAACGGTGATGCATAATAGATGCAACGTATACGGCGAAGAGACGTATTTATGGATTTTTTTTCCACTTCATTGGACATATTTGAACTGATACGACTTATAGGGCGGTGCAACGTGTACGGCGTAAAATACGGTATTTAAAGAAGTGACATAATCAGAGGGATCAAAAGTGTCAAGATAACATGAAGAAGCTGCAACATTCCACAGGAATGTACAGCTGTACAACCTCTCATAAAAATCAAAGTTCATGCTGAAGGGAAATTAACAGAGGTATGAAGAATCAGACTGGCAAAAGTCAAAAGTTTAAGCCTTGTTTTATAGAAAAATATTCTCATATTTTCAGATTTTGACGGCGCTTTTATACTCGACGGTGTTTTCTCTTTGAATCAGAACCCAAATACTCCTTTCAAAGAGATTCTTCTGAGCAGCGCACCTGACACTTAGCTCGTGTCGTTACCTTCACCCTACTGCAAACCAAGTAGGCAAAATCGTGTCTCATGAATTATGTGCATGCATTAGTTGATCCATGTCTAAAAAAAGCCTGCTCATAATGGCCTTGCATTAAGCCAAATGTGCCCCCACTGCTTTAGAGAGCTGTGATAATTCATGAGCCTGGAGCTCAAGGCAGAGCGTTTGCAAAACTTGTGTTGTGATGTGAGTGAGTGATGAAGGTCCGTACCATCAGAACGGGGAGGTGCTCCTGTCCAATTTTGAAAACTGCTCTGTTGCAGAGACCGGCCACGCGAGACAGAGCAGCCCAAGTATCAGAGCTCCTGTCAAAACACAAACCTGGGAGAACAGCAGAGGAACCCGTGTTAGGCTTTATTTAAGCATGGAGCTCATTCAGTATTTATTCGACTCCTGGTTCACAGAGTAGCTCTGGATATTGTAGCTAAATAACAGAGTCAGGGCCACTTGAGGTGAACAGTCCCGTTCTTTTTCCTTGACAGAAGTGATTTCTCAACTCCCCCAGTCTGGAAAATGGCATCCATTTTTTTTTAACTAGAATGCCTCCAAAGAAAAAAGCTCGTAGGAAATTGTTTGTATCGAAATTTCTGCTTTCCCACCCGATCCAATTGAAAGTGACCTTCGCTGTGTTGCGGTCATTTGTCATATTTGCCTGCGTGTCATGGTGTTCGCTGTCACTGCTCCTTTCGTCACAGGCTGATTAGGGGTTGAACGAGTACATCATTTTTAAACTCGACATTAACATAGTACAGGTAGTCCCCGACTTACGAGCGAGTTCCGTTCCTGCGAGGTTCTCGTAAGACGAAATCTCGTATGTCGGAACCCGAAACACGTGTTGCTCGTAAGTCCGGATTTTCGGTCGTAAGTCGGAAAATTTATGCTAGCGCTACTACGAACACTCGTTTTTCATCACAAACGTTCATACTAGTTCATAAACATGCTCAGAAACTTGTTTCCAAACGGTTAGCTAACACACTTTCATCTAAAAACACATAAAAGTGCTGTATTTTCTGTATGTTCTTTACAAATTTACTGTTCGTTAGAGAGCTCGTAAGTCCGGAACCTCGTATGTCGATGCGCTCGTAAGTCGGGGACCCCCTGTAGTTGATGATGTCATAGGATCTCAAGAAGCAAAAAATAATTAACTAATTAAAACCGCAAAAAAACAAACAAACATGTAATTTATTATTTACAAAAAAAGACCAACAAAACATTGGGAGCATTATGCTGGTGATGATTCTCAGTCATCCAGGACATGATAAAATAAAAAAAAAGGTGTTCAATAAGAAACAACTGGACTTTATTTGTAGCAGAAGACGTTTCGCCCTTCATCCAAAAGGCTTTCTCAATTCTAAGAGCAGACTGAGACTTGAGAAAGCCTTTTGGATGAAGGGCGAAACGTCTTCTGCTACAAATAAAGCCCAGTTGTTTCTTATTGAACACCTGTTTTTGATTGGGAGCATATATTAGGCTCCTACCATTTATCTTACAGCAAATAAGTCACAGGAAACCCAAAACTGTTAGTTATTATTATTAAGCTGCAAAAGTGAAAAAAATGTGCGGCACGTCAAAAACGAAACTAAAAACAGTGGGGCGGTTGACCACCCCGCACCACCGCCTGTGGTGCTGCACATTAGGTTTAGTTTTAGAGATTAATATGTTAATAGGTTTTTATAGGTTTAGAGATTAATATTTTTTGCCTTTTATTTGTGAAACAAGGTCAGAGGAAGCTGGTTCTGGTTCGGTCGATTGGACCCGGTGTTACACCACATTCTGTGACCTGCAACAGTTCATGCAACACCGCCCCCTACGGTCACAATATACGGTGGTCACAGAATATGGTGCAATACCGGTTCGCAACGCGCTCCAAACAGGAAGTTGATTCATTTTCTGTTCTGTAACTGCGACGTGATGACGTCACTACGAATACTCGACGTGAAATTTAAAAACTCGACAGAGGTCCAAGTAGTCGATGTGTCGATTACTCGAGCAGTCTGTTAAAGGGCTGATGGACACAACCTGCAACAACTGCAGGGATGAGGCTGGTCCTGAAACATGAAGTTCACGGTGTTTTCCTCCAGCAGCAGCAGCCTGTGTCAGCGTCGCTGACTTCATTAGCATGCGTGGAACACCTGCTCTTTTCTCTGCCAAACATTTTGGTTGTTGCTGGAGGCTTTTATAAAAAATTTGGCTTGGATTTTCCTTCGCTGGTAGGAGGAAGAAGCTGATTGGTTTCACCGCGGCCGCCCTGCCGTGGAGAAGCTGCGGGGCTTTGCCACCCACTGCGTGCCACTTCTCAATTAATCCAGGCAGCAGAGTGAACAGCCATGTTTGCTGGCGGTGGGAGAGTTGGACAGATGAATTTTAGCAGGTGGTCCCGCACTCCCATCCCGCATTCCCTAAAACACTCTATTTCCTGTTTTAATTTTTTTTATTTCCCCCCGTCTCCATCTCATCTCGACTCTGCCTCACCCGTCTGGTCCTCGGTGGTGTCCACCTCGTGGACCTGATTGTCGAACCACATGTGGGCTACGGTCATGCGGTTCTGGGTCAGCGTGCCCGTCTTGTCGGAGCAGATGGTGGAGGTGGAGCCGAGCGTCTCCACGGCCTCCAGGTTCTTTACCAGGCAGTTCTTCTTGGCCATTCGCTTGGCAGTGAGAGTCAAACACACCTGGGNGGAGAGGATGGATGATTGTTAGTCGACAAACGGAGGAAGCATATGAAAGCGGTGGTGCGTTCAAGCGCTTGTGCATGTGAAACCATGCGTGGTTCAGGTGCCTGATAAAACTGTGTGCGTGTGTTTGTCTGGTTAACAGCCAGACAACAGGAGCAACAATGCACGGACACACACTCCATGTGTTCTAAGTGACGCATCAACACAAACGAATTGAAGCTGGCCACAGAGACCACGCTCCAACCAAACAGCAGACGTTTCTGCAGACAACCCACGGTGTGTTTACAGGGAAAGCAGCTAAAGAAACCAGCCACTGGAAGTTAATTTATTTTCTGTGAGCAGTGAAATGTCGACTGATGGCATTTCAAATGCCAGTTGGCATCCACCTCGGTTCACTCCCTTTACTTTCACAGAAAAAAAAACTTAGCTACACTTGAACCGTTTCAGCGTTTCTTGATAAAACATTTTGCTGTTGTTGGGTTTTTTTTAGCGTCTTCCGAGCTCCACCAAGATTCACGAAGGGTGAATTATTTTAGAAACAGCCACAGGTGAAGCTAATAACTTTGATGATGGCTCAGTTCCATTCAGATGTGCCAGTAAACCAACGTAATGAACTGAGAAGGCTCAATAATGGACCTGTGGTCTGCTGAAAGCTGCTCTAATCAATATTTTGATGTCAACAATAAATCAAGTTGCAACTACTTTAAAAAGCAGCTGCTCAGCTGGTTATAAGCCTGTTTTTTAATATTATTATTTATTTATGTATAGATTTCAGGTCTCCAAAATCCATTTTTATCCAGAGAGTTATCTACAGCAGCATTTTCTGGGACTTGGTTAAAAAATGAGTTTATTTAATATTATTATTTTTAACTTATTTTCTATTATTATTATTCTGTCGCTTAGGAAAGGGACATAATTACTTATATCTGTTTTGATGAAAACTTGTAAGCAATATGTATTGTGTGAATTTTGACAATGTATTAATATTATTGTTTTCCTGTTTTTCATTTTGTTTGATTTTTTGCCAACTACAGTACTTCTACATAATTGTGCTAAATTAGCCATTCCTATATCAAAACTTTAAGCTCATTTAGAAAAAGGGAGCTATGATTTATTTTTTTACTTTTATACATTTAAATACAGTATTTAACTTTATTTTCACATATTTTTAATTTGACTTCAATTCCTTCTAATACATCATTCTCTCAAATCTGCGTTATTTTCTCTCTCTATTTAGGTTTCAGCTTAAATTCCTTAGTCCTCATCTACATTTGACTTTTAGTCTTTTACTATTCTAAGCTTGTTTTAGTTAGCTTTTTCCTTCTTTTAGTTTTAAGCTGATGTTCTGTTACTTTCAGTTTTTACCTACCTTTTTTCTACTTTAGCATTTAGCTAATATTTTTCTGCTTTCAGACAGCCCTATGCTCTTTTAGCTTCTAGTTGCCTTGTTCTACTTTTAGCATAAAATGAGCATTTAGCTACTTTAGCTTTTAGCTACCATTGTGCTACTTTCAGGTTTTAGCTATGTTTTAGCTACTTTAGCTTTTAGCTAAGGTTTTCTACTTTCAGATAGCCCTACGCTACTTTTAGCTTCTAGTTGCCTTGTTCTACTTTTAGCATAAAATTAGCATTTTGCTACTTTAGCTTTTAGCTACATTGTGCAACTTTTAGTTTTTAGGTAGCATTATAGCTGCTTTAACATGGAGCTAGTGCTTTGCTACTTTTAGCTAGCATTTGCTACTTGTAAGCTAGCATTTTGCTTCTTTATAGCTTTTAGCTATTAATTCTCTCCTTTTAACTTTTAGCTAGTGTTCTTTAGATTTAACAACTCAGTTTCAAGTTCATTCTCACAGGGTTTTTTTTGTAAAAAAGTTCATTTCTCCATGTTGACGTGAATATTGTTGTCCTGAAAAAGACACCACAAACAGCTGTGATGTTAAAATAATCCCAACCATTCTTTCAAATGTTGTGAAACAACGTGAATATATGCGTTTGACAAAAAGAAGCCACGCGTTTACTTACAGTGACAGTAGCCAGGAGCCCCTCGGGCACGTTGGCCACTATGATGCCGATGAGGAAGATGACGGCCTCGAGCCAGCTGTAGCCCAGGATGAGAGACAGAACGAAGAAGGACACACCCAGGAAGACGGCCACGCCAGTGATGAGCTGGATGAAGTGCTCAATCTCGACGCTGATGGGCGTCTGGCGGACCTCCAGCTCAGACGCCAGGGTGGCGATGCGACCCATCACTGTCTGGTCACCGGTGTTTATGACGATCCCGCGGGCCGTGCCTGACGGAGGGTCGAGATTTAATGTTAAAGAGAAAAAACTACTTTCATCGACCAACAATTTCCTACAACATCTTGTTCTATGAATTTATCCCAATGATTCTTCAGATAACTCATCAGTTCAGAAGTTGTACCATGAAGGAAGCCCCAGGTAGTCCTCGACTTACAGCAATCCGACTTTACGAACGCATCATATTAATAAAAATATGGAGAAAAAAAATGAAAAAAACAAACATTTTTTTAATGTGTTTAAATATTCTTGATTTCATGTGTACAGCACTTTGTTGCAGCTGTGGTTGTTTTAAATGGCTTTATAAATAAAGTATTTTTTTTATTAATTTTTTTATTATTATTATTTTTAAGCCGATTTATGAAGTTTCCGGCAGTTTCCGACAGTTTTTGGCAGTCAGTTTTCGTCAGTGCCCGCCAATTTAGCCAGTTAGCTCTGGCCTCGAGAGCCGGCTTTGGACGGACCGTGTCCGATCAGAGGTTCCTGCGCTCGGATACATGAGCTGGAGCTGAACGGAGGTTTCGCGGAGGGATTGATGGATGAAGGAAAACAACGCTGTGGACCGCGTGAAGCAGCAGTCAGCGAGCCGAACTGGAGGAGCAACGAGATAACATGCTAACAAGCTTAGCTGTAGGATGGACGGGTGGGTGCTAACGCCCCACCGGGGACACGGAGCCTACGGGCGGTGGAGCTCGCCTCGATGTCCACCTGGCAGCCTCAGATGTTGGATGAACACCGAGCTAACATGCTAAAATGCGGAGAAACAGCTGTGGCAGCCTTTTGGAGGGGCTAAAATGCTAACGCGGCACTGCCTAACATGCTAACGCGGAGGGGCTAACGCTGACGCGGCGTAGCTTGTTGGACGGACACCGCGGAGAAACGGCTCCCAGTAAGTTATTAACTCTTTTTCCCTTCATGATGGCTCCAAATGTATGGAGCTAACATGCTAACAGTCCTTCCTGTAAACAGTTTGCACCGCGTGGAGCAGCACGAAGCTGCGGAGCTCGGACGTGCAACGAGCTAACATGCAAAAAGACGGAGACAGGCTTGACCAGCTCAAAGTAAGGAATTAACTTTTTATTTTGTCTCTAAATGGACTGTATGTGTTTTGTGATAATTATGTAGGGTACTGTGTTAGGATAGGCGAAGTGCTTGGTAACTGTTTTGTACCGTGCATAAACGTGTATAAGTGGCGGCTCCGGTGTTTTCTGACTTATGGCGATTTTCGTGTTACGAACGGGCGTAGGAACGGAACTCGTTCGTAAGTCGGGGATCACCTGTACTGATCAAACGATTCCTATTTTTCCTCTTTAAATGTGATGTCATTCCAGATCACATGGCATTATGTCCAGCTTTCAGACAGCTGACAGGTGACCTGATGCTCCTCAGAGTGAGACGCAAAGGGGAGAAAAACAGCGAGGAGGCATGGCAGGAGCTGAGTAGTGAATTCAGTAAACTGGAAGGAGGTCAGATGGGAAGATGATGGCCGAATGTGGAGCAGTGATAGATGAAGGTGAATTATAGGTGCTGGACAGAAACTGATGGATGGGTGGACTGAACAGAGAGAGATAAAAGAGTTTGGATCGCTTTACAGACAAACGATCAAACCACAGACTGTGCTACCTGACATTAAAACGCCTCACAGCTGAGGTAAATAACACCGACTAGTTCATTTCAATGTAATCTGCTGTGACATGTTGAGCTTTAGAATGAACTGAAACATACTTAAATGTTCCCTTTTGGTCAAGGAATGATATGTACAGTATGTTTTAGTGCCTAAAATCAACTCAAAGTGCGCTCAACCCTGTCATTTTACTTTTGGACTTTCAGGTTTGAAAATGCTCCATTCAGGGAGCAGTTCAGATTTTCAGGGGAAACTATGTCAGTTCTCCAGCTCCAAGTACAAATAAAAATAAAAATTGAGCCTCCTTGTATTATTTTTCCACACAGCTATAGGTTCAAATAGGCCAAATTCACTTTAGGCCTACCGTTTTGTGGTTTTCATTCTTCTTTATATTATTTAACTTCAGAAATAAATGATCCATTGATAATGTTATATATTTCAATTGGAAATGCATCATATTGTTCTTTTGATCTTTATTTCTGTTCTCGGGCAATTTGTGGAAATTCAGCTTTTCTATTTTTCAGCAAACTCATTTTTAATTTTTTTTAAAAGTCGTAATTCAATTGTAATTATAGTTGAATGCTAGCCAATAAAACCAACACATAGACCCACAGTAAACCCCAGAATGTATGAGGTCACAATGTGACTAAAATGATGATTTGATCATGACTGGGTATTTAATCAGCCTCACAGACCCAGAAAAGAAAAATCAGTTTTAGCCAGTAGCTGTCAGGGTATGGGAAAAACTCTTTACAACTACAGTACACCAAAGTGTAGCTCAACATCTGTAAAATTTACAGATGTATAAACATTTTCTTTCTTCTTTTTTTTTCTGAGGACAATGACTTGTGGCAGCCATCTTGAATTGGGCTGGCTTAAAACGCTAATCAGTTGTAGATGTACGTAGAAACTATTTATTTTACCAAGTGAAATCTTTGAGAACCAGTTCTCATTGGCAAACAAGACAAATTTAAAACTAGATATTTTATATTACTGGTGGATAAGATATTAGGCTAACATGTCAAACTTTTCTCTTATCTAAACTCTAATCATTGATGCACTTCTTTTCACTACCTAGATTCTAATAAACTCTAAAGACACACTGTGTATTTGTTTTTTTTTTTACGTGGTAAAGAGTTGCCTGAAATCCTCAACATGAAGTTAAAGTTTCAATGGGGGCAGCTCTATTTAACAATAAGACATTAGTTACAGGACACTGCTTGTGCAACACACAAAAGAGTTTCTACCTAACTTTTCACTTTGCTCTCAGTAAAATGTGAATGTAAATCTAAAAGTGTGTCTATAATCTGTTTTCTGATGCTTATTAGCAGATCAGGTCGTGGAGGCAACAGTCCAGGAAGGAAACCCAGACGTCCCCCAAGAGACTCCACCATAGAATTCCCAGCCCAGAGAGGATTCATATTGAGCAAATTATGGATAAACCTTGGGTCTCCTACAAGTGGAACATGCCCCAAAACCCTCCAGAATGAGGCACCCAGGAAGTATCCTAATCAGCTGCCCACACCACCTCACCATCCGATGCAGAGGAGCAGCGGCTCTGAGCTCTCACCGAATGACGGAGCTCCTCTCTTTATCTCTAAGTATTTGTAGTCATATCTATACCATTGTCGTGTTTCTGCCCACTTCATGTCACATTTCTGTCGTGTCATTCTCTGCTCTCAAGCTTTGCCTCTCGGCCACACCCATCCTACACTCACAGCTCAGTCAGCTTCATGCTCTGCACCTGCTGCCTGCTCTTCTTGTCTCACTGCTCCTTGCCAGATTATTGAACCTCTCACAGCAGGTAGATATCCAGCATCATGATCACAGTCTTGTTTGCCTTTCTTGTCTTGACCCCATGCCTGCATTTTGGATTCCCGACTTTGCCTGCACCTCGTCTGTACTGGATTGCTCTCTCTGACCACGGTATCGACTCCTCCTTCTACTACAACGACTACGTCCCACGGATTACGATTTGGTTTCGGATCGGTACCTCTGACTTTCTGTGTGTGACCCTCACTTGCTACTCTGAACCTCACGCTTGTATTTACCCTCAAACAACGCTCTGCTCAACTCTGCTTTGCAGCGGGCGCTCACTCACTATTGGTGACATCATCACCTCCAACAGTCCCATTTCACTAATCCTCATGTCTCTACAGATTAGCCCAGCCATAGGAGCCAGATCTCCACAGCAGCTGCATTACAGTAAACTTGAAAAAAAAAAAACACATTATTGTTGTTTGGCATTTGTACGAATCCTAAACCCAAACCTTGTCAACCGTATGCCAACAAGAGGGGGCCAAGATGGTGTAGAGGCAGGGCTCCCGACTTGGGACCCGAAGGACCCAGGTTCGAAACCCGGCCACTGCTCACCTTGGGGTGTCTATGAGTGCACACCTATTTCCCCAGCTCCCCGGGCGCTTTCTTGGCTGCCCACTGCACCACCTGGTGGTGGTTGGGTTAAATGCAGAGACAAATTTCGTCTTGTATGGGAAACATACACAGATGACAGAAATGTGACATTTATTTATTTTTACATTTTTATTTAACAGGCGAGTGTTGGAATGTAGACGTCATACTACTGTTTACATTCACTGTTTACATTTATTAATACGGTTTACATTTATTACTACTGTTTTACATTTATTACTACTGTTTACATTTACACTACTTTTATATCTACACTACTGCAGATACATATACAGCATTCTCTGACTAGCCTTATCTAAGGATGCCAAATGTGCCTTATGTGCCTCACTGCATACGCCACTTTGCCTCTATACCAGACCTGGGCATTGTAAGGCCCTAGGGCCACATGCGGCCCTTTGGTTGACTCTGACCGGCCCCCGTAAGGGGAGTTACAACAAAAAAATAGTTTCTAATTTTACCTCATTTGTGGACTGCATTGCTTTAATTTTGATGTCTTTTTAAAATTCACGTACAAAATGATGCAATATGTAAATCAAGACATGCGCAATGTGCATGATTGCATTGTTGTCAAGTCACAAGACAACGTTAGCCCTCAAAAATGTCCACTCATGCTTTTTATTTTGTTGATTAATCATAACTAATACTTTTACCAGTTTGTCTAAACAATGATATTTACTGCTTTTAATAAAGAAATACTATTAATATGCAGTATTGAATTATGTCATTTCGCCCGGCCCCCCACAATATTTTCTATTTCTCATGTGGCCCCATGGAAAAAATAATTGCCCACCCCTGCTCTACACCAACATCAACTACCTCATACATATACTGTGTACATTAACTCATATGCTGCTTTGCCACTCTTTGCAAATGTCAATGCTAGAACCTTCAGTTTATTTTATAGATATACTTTTTTTATACTACTATGAAAAAACTCAGGACAGTATTACACTTTTATTATTTCATTTTATGCTTATGTTCATTGGGTGTTTGGTGTTTTAGGGGTGTTTGGTGTTTCAGTGTTGGTGTAAATTTTCATACTTTTATACTAAATGGTAAATGGTAAATGGAGCTTATTTATTTAGCGCTTTCCAGCCCCCTGTGAGGGACCCCAAAGCGCTTTACAATACCAACCATCCACCCATTCATACACACATTCATACACCGGTAGCGGCGACTGCCATGCAAGGCGCCTTCCAGTCCTACCGGGAGCAACTCGGGGTTAAGTGTCTTGCCCAGGGACACAACGACACATGGTGTGAGTAACCGGGATTCAAACCTCCAACCTTCCGATCGGGTGACGACTGCCATTACCACTACACCACGGCCGCTATACTATACTACTATGAAAAAACTCAGGACAGTGTTACACTTTTACTATTTTATGCTTATGTTTATTAAATGTTTTAGTGTTTAGTGTTTAGATGGTTACTGTTGCACCGAGGGACTGAGAGAAACGCAATTTCAATCCTGTGTATGTCCTGTACATATTGCAGTTCTGACAATAAAGTTGACTTTGACTTTTGACTTTGACTTTGAACCAGTAAATAAAGGTTTAAAGTTGAGCTCAGCTTTTTCTAACTGCATTGGTTTTTGATGACTGACAGAAAGCAGTAATATTAAAGTCCCACTGGCTCAATTCTGCATGCACATACCATCTCCTCTTGCCTTTTATGACCAGCGTCTACACAATATAGGATGAAGTGGAGGACCAGATTGTTAGTGCACTGAAACAGATTCACAGTTGGACGATACATCAAAACAACGTTTAGCTCCAGATGGCTAAACGACAGACTTCCAGTGGAGATAAGAGGCAATCTTGGCCAGATTTGGCCTACTGACCCTCGACACAGTTGGTTGAAAAGAAACAGATGTTGCGGGTCTCTAGAGGATTCTCGTGCGTCAGCTCCCGGGAGCGAGTCTGAGGCTCCGATTCTCCCGTCAGAGAGGAGTTGTCCACCTTCACAAGGAAAGAGGAAAATAAAATGTTATCCAGGGAGAGAGAAAAGGTGAGATTGACTGAATGGAAATGAATAAATTGGTACTTGTTACAGCAACAAGTGTAAAACAATCAATGTCAAAACTGTATTTTATCTATAGACGTGGACATTTATAGCAGTTACCATCATGACTCATTATAATGCTTCAAATTGTGACAATAAAAGAAAAGCAGTATACCAGAGAGATAATAAAGAAAGAACATAATAAATAATGTAATACAATGTCCTTTTTCGAACTCATCAGCATGAAAAGAATTCTAACTCAATATTTGATTAAACTCTTGAAAGAAAATCACAATAACCTCTGAAAAATTATGCTTAAGTTTGACTATCTGGTGGCTTAAAGCAATTTCAGGATGATGAAAAGGCATTATGGGATGTGCTTCTCTAACAACAGACCTGAATGTAAAACTTAGTATTGATCGTTGGCAGAAAAATAATAAAAAAGAAGGAAAATTTCCTTTGTGAATCAAAGGAAGATTAGTTTGACAGAAAAATGAGAAAAGTGAGCTCCTTACAGGCACTTCATGACACAAATGTAATGTTATTGTTCGAGAATGAAATATATGAAAAGTGTCTGATCCTAGATATTTGTTTCATAGATGTCTGTCAGGGTCTCAACAACAAGAGTGAGTTACAAGATGATTTTAGATTAAAAGATACTGATGGCTGAAATTTGTTGCCTTTCAACAATTCGCCAGGTTAAACTTAAATACCATATTTTATGGACTATAAGGCACACTTTAAATCCTTCCTGTGCTCCATCATCAACATGTGGCTGCACAGCTGCAGGAAGAAAAGCTTTGCAGAGAGTAGTGAAGGCTGCACAGAAGTCTGTTGGAGTCAGCCTCCCCACCATCACAGACATCTACACCTCCAGATGCAGGAAGAAGGCCACTTGCATCATGAAGGATCCCACTCACCCAGCATGTACACTTTTTGCCCCACTCCCCACAGGAAGGAGGTTAAGGAGCATTAAGTGTAGAACCACTAGACTGAGGAACAGCTTCTACCCTGAGGCTGTTAGACTCATGAATAAATAACCAGGATAATCACTGTGGAAAAATCACATCATGCTGCTGCTGATCTGTTTCATGTTGTTGTGTTCAAGCGTGCTCATCTGCTCACACAGACTCATGTTTGTGCTGCTGTTCCGCTTATTGTTTTTATTAGGGGTGCACAATTGCAGTTTTCTGGCCGATCACCGATCACAGATTTCTAAAAAGTCTGACCTGCCGATTCCGATTTTGGCTGATACTGATTTTGTTTTACAAGCAACACTGTCAGGTGTTTTGATAAGGTCACAATGCATCTTCAATTTTTCAATCTTGTTTTATTGAAAAACATTTGTAGAAGCAATACAAGCTTGTTTTAACTGGCCATGAGGTGGCGCTCTGAAATATGAATGAAGTTCAGACAAATGTTGTTAAAACAAACCAACAAACAAAAATTTTGTAAAATCGGTTTGTCAGGCAAATATCAGCCCATTTCCGATTTCCCAAAATTAAGGAAATCGGGGCAGATACATCGGCCAGATGATTTATCGGTGCACCCCTAGTTTTTATTGTTTTTAGTGCTTAGCGTATTTTTAGCTGACATTTTTCTTAGTCATATCCTAGATGTTATTACTGTTTTTCTTTTACAGTTTATTGTTGGATGTAACTGGGACCCTGTGTACATAATTTCGTTCCACCACATCAGAATCAGAATAAGCTTTATCGTTGCACCGAGATACAACGAGAACAAGTACGTACAGCCGTCCAAAAGATGGACAGAGTGCACAAAGCTGCTGCTATATAGCACGGCCTTCTTATTCTTATTCAGAATAGATTTTTTTAGATAGAAAAATGGACAAAGCTATGAGGAGAGGGATAGTGGCATTACAAAAAAAAAAGGGGTGCGAATGACAACGAAGAATCTCTGACTCTCTCTGAATCTTTTAATTTTCTCACAGATCAACAGTGTGCCTTATACCATACAATACCAATTTATTTATAGAGCACTTAAAACAGCAACAAAGCCAACCAAAGTGCTTATACTCCATCATGTACTAATTCTGGTTGTGCTTACTGACCTCAGACCGATTTTATGTGTTACACAGTAGGGGTTGAACGAGTACATAATTTTTCAACTCGTTATTGACATAATAAAACTCGAGTAGAACTTGAGTAGTTGATGATGTCATAGGATCTTAAGATGCAAAAAAAAAACGTAATTTAATATTTACAAAAAAAGAGACCAACAAAATATTGGGAGTGTACATTATGCTGGACTATCATTTATCATACTGCAGATAAATCACAGGAAAACCAAAACTATTAGTTATTATTATTAAGCTGCAAAAGTTAAAGAAACGTGTGGCACGTCAAAAACGAAACCAAAAACAGTGGAGCAGTTGCCCGCGGTGCTGCACATTAGGTTTAGTTTTAGAGATAATTATGTTTATATATATATTTTATAGGCTTAGAGATTCCTATTTTTTGCTTTTTGTTTGTGAAACAAGGTCAGTGGAGGCTGGTTCAGTTTCGGTCGATTGGACCTGGTGTTGCACTGTGACCTGCAACAGTGCATGCAACACCGCCCCCTTTGGTCACAACATACGGTGGTCACAGAATTTGGTGTAACACTGGTTCGCAACGCGCTCCAAAAAGGAAGTTGATTCTTTTTTTGTTCTGTAACTGCGATGTGATGATGTCACTACAAATACTCGACGTGAAATTTAAAAAAACTGATAGGTGTCCTAGGAATCGATGTGTCGATTACTCGAGCAGTCTGTTAAAGCCCTATTACACAGTACTCAAAAATCTGTCAAAATGAACTTGTTTTGCTTAATGCGCCTTATAGTAGAAAAATACGGTACAATTTGTTTGCGTTTTAGGGTATAAATATCTGTAAAATTAATAACAATTATATTAGTAAGTAGATGTTTCAATTAAGAGATTAACAGGTATGAAACACAGATAAAAAAAGAAAATTATGTCACTCTTTCTGTGTTAAGACTTTATAAGCCACGTGTCAGTAAGTAACCTTCACATGCAAAGGTGGGCGCCAGACCACTAGGGAGCGCTAAAGCGCTAATCCGCTTATAGCGGACCTAAACAATTTGTTAGCTTTACAGCGGATTGACTAACTTTTATAATTCATAAGCGGATTTGCGCTATTTTTATTTAAAATGCAGTACCGCTAATAACTAATTATCTATCAGTAAAAACGAAAAAACTTATTTACGGGCTCTTAAATCAACCGGACGACTGCTAACAGACCATATCCTGTCAGCGCCGGATGTGGTCCGTGACAAAAAAGCGTCCCCTCAGTCTCTTGGCTAGAGAGAGCACTCTCAGTTAGCAGCCAGTGTGTTACTCTGCAGCCTTATTGCTTGTTTTCGAAGAGTCAGACGAAGAGTTTTTAACATGGAGGGTGAACTTATGGATGTTTCTCAGCGGCCTACGCGACGCGTCTGGATTAAAAAAAGTAGTTCGCCATTTGCCCTCTTCAAAATGGCACCCGGCCACAGAAGCTAAGGACTTTCCAAGAAAACACGGTAAAAACAATTATTTCTTTGCTGAGAAAAAAAACATTTCTTAGCTGACTTTATAGCACAAGGTCTTCTGAGCACGAAATGGTCAAATCTGCTGGATTTAAAAAAGTAGTTCGCCATTTGCCCTCTTCAAAATGGCGGTTAGCGCATTAGCATTAGCTCCACTAGCTTTGCTAATACATAAGCGCGTTTGAAATTGCGGACCTAAATAAATTAATAAGTGCTTTAGAAATAGCGGAACTAATTTTTGGATTAGCGCTGCCCAGCACTGTTCACATGTATCCATTTAAACAGTTGCACACATTTCAGCTTAACATGCCCAAACAATAAGTGTGTCTGCTAAATCCCTCTTCAGCTTAATTCTGATTGGAATGTATGAATTGTTTGTGTGTTGATGTTAGAGAGTGTTTGTTCATGTTGCTGTAAGGACGTTCCATGGAGTTGTCTTTGAGTGTGGTGTTCATCTAAGGCGACATCGTTCCCAGCGCCGGCCCAAGGCATAAGCAGAGTAAGCGGGCGCTTGGGGCCCCAGGGTCACAAGGGGGCCCCCAAAGAGGAGCTGAGTTTTGTGGGTTTTTATAAATTTTATTTCATTTTTTTATTATATGATTCTATAACACACAACTTCATCATAAAGTTCAGATTTTTATTTTCATAATGATATATATAACATATATATCATATATCTGTGTGTATATACTTGAATATGTAGAAATCGCTCTAGTAGAAAGGAAAGAAAGAAATGACAGGTGGTTGGGAACCCCCTTAGTGGGGGCCCCGGTGTCCCGTTTTACAGGTTTCTCGGGTTTCTGAGCTCCTTGCCTTAATGTGAAGTACGCACCCAAGCTAATTAAGCACCTGACACGTATAACGCTATGTCGCAAAAAAGGGCATATATCCTTCAGGGGCTGAAAAAAGGACGAGGAAAAAAGAAGAAGAAGATAAAAAAAACAGCAAGATAAAGGTATGTTTGTACAAAGTACGTCTCTTTTATCAAAAAATATTTGTGCAGCTGCTAAACAGCTGGCTAGCACTACCGTGTTTGTACTTGTTAATAACTGAGTTTTAATTTTATGTGAGTTGATTGGCACTCGTTCCCCTTGCATGGCTCTTTTAATACATTTTGTCAAACTTCCATCCCTAACAATCGCTTTCTGAGAACGTGGTTCAACAGCTCTGCTGCCTTCAGTTCAGAAACACGTAGAAAGAGAATTATTTTTTACAAAGTGTTTAAATGAGCAATGTGCATACATGGTGAAAAATGGGGACAGTAGTAATCTGTAATGAACCTCCCACTGTGCCGGACAACCGTTAGCTGGCACAAAAGAGACACGGCATGCTACTGCTACGTGATAAAATTACAAAGTACTGAAAGCATTCAAGCCAGATGGGAACATAATTGTTTTTAAAGTAACTAAATACTTTACTGTTCATGTCAATTTAGTCTAACAAGTGTACTTAGCTGCATTTATACTAATAACTTCAACTTCCATCCAGCCATCTTTTTTCCTTTATGAATCGTGGTGGTCACTGCATGTCCAGCAGTCACTAAGAGACTGGGAACACCCTGGACATGTCTTTGGTCCATCACATAGAGACAAATATGAGACAAGCTAGGAACAATTTAGAGTTACCAATCAGCCTAACATACATGCTGTTGGTCTGTGGGAGGAAACAGGAGTACCTTGAAAAAACCCACATGTGCACAGAGAAAGATCCCCTGGCCGGGATTCGAATCGGTGACCTTCTCACTGAGAGGCAACAGCTCTACCAACTGAGCCACTGTGTTGACGTAACTTCACTTTACATGACATCCTTTTTTCTGATATTTCCGAACATATTCAGGCCTTACTTATGATGCACTTCAGTATTTTGATACAGATTACTCATACATACATACATAGATCTTTTTGTTATGCCACAACACAGAACCAGTTTAAAGAGTAGGTCTACTTTAATACAAGGAATAAGACTGTGGAATGGTTTGGAACCTGATATTAAAATTGCAAAATCAATACCTATATTTAAGAAAATGATTAAAATAAAAAAATTGAACAAATATTCATAAATTAGATCTTGTACAAACTACTATATATGGTATTATGTGAGAAATCATTTATAATCTTATTTTTTGTGATTGCTGTTTGAATTGATTGTATGAATTAATTTTGTCGAAGAAGGGGCAGATATGACAAGATTTTTTTCTTCTTCTGCCTCCTTTCATTTCATGTATTTTTGATTTTATATTGTGTTTTTTTGTAAACAGTATTCTTGTGTTTTTAAATTTTGAAATGAATAAATTGCTTGATTGATTGATTGACTCTCCCTTAGAGATAGAGTGAGAAGCTCAGTCATCCGGGAGGGACTCGGAGTAGAGCCGCTGCTTCTCCACATCCCATGGCTTGGGCATCTGGTTAGGATGCCTCCTGGACGCCTCCCTGGTGAGGTGTTCCGGGCATGTCCCATCGGGAGGAGGCCCAGGGGAAGACCCAGGACACGCTGGAGGGACTATGTTTCTCGGCTGGCCTGGGAACGCCTTGGGATTCCCCCAGAGGAGCTGCTCCAAGTGGCTGGGGAGAGGGAAGTCTGGGCCTCCCTACTTAAGCTGCTACCCCCGCGACCCGACCCCGGATAAGCGGAAGAAGATGGATGGATGGATGGATGGATTGATTGATTGATTTTATTACATTATACATATACTTACATATATTAGCTGTTGTCTAACCCGTACACTAATTCACAATTTAGTATTTAAATTTTACTCATAAAAGTGGGGAAAAAAACAAGTTTGTAGATTTGTTACAAATAACAAATTACAAATTGTAGATTTGTTCCATATGTTCCTAACAGAGCAGTTTGCTGTCAGATTGCAGGCTTACTCGTGGTTCCTAGAGTTTCCAAAAGCAGAATGGAAGGAAGATCTTTCAGTTTTCAGGCTCCTCTCTTGTGGAACCAACTTCCAGTTACTGTCCATGAGGCTGACACATTGTCCAGTTTGAAGACTGGGATTAAGACTTTCCTTTTTGATAAATCCTATAGTTAGGGTTGGCTTGGGTTGTTTTGAGCACAGACCACTAGAGGACAAACTGACCTCATTTCCTTAAATGATTTGTTAAAATTGAATAGTTTTCATTTGATATTATTTTGGACCTGCCATTGTGTATCTGTTCCTACCAAACCCAGTAAGTCAAAGCAGATGGCCGCTTGTCCTGAGCCTAAAGGTTTCTTCCTCATGAGGGAGTTTTTTTCTTTCCAC